>LR140560.1:0-16181 GCA_900659605.1 Tisbe holothuriae | reverse complement strand
GTGTTCCAGGCACATTGGCGGCCAGTCCCAATACCGCTCCAGCCGCTACTTTTCCTCCTCCCAGCGTCGCCCAAACAACCAGCACAACCACCAGCATGAGACTGAGTTCACTGATTTCAACAATGAGACGACCACCAGTCTGGACCACACTCAGATCACGCTGGTTAATAGTAATATGAGCAGGATGGATAAGCAGCTCACACCTGGGAGGAATAGCAGGAGTAGGATTCAGTATCCTGCACAGAGGATGATTGGTAAGTCTATGTTTAGTGCAGTTGGTAGTTGAGGGATGCCACAACATCCAGCAATATACTGAGTTCACTGGATTCAAAAATGAGCCTGAGTAGGATTCAGTATGATGCACAGAGAATCAGAGAATCATTGGTATATAGGTCTTATAAAGGTCAAATATGACATTACTTCATTTGTTTACTACTATTCTAATTATACTGCAGGGCCGGGCCTGGTATGTAAGCTTGTAACTGGTAAACGTTATTATGGGTATTAAAATATGCATTAATATGCATAAACTATTAATAATAACATTATCTAACATATTCTGTATATTATTCAATACTCAGGTCGTGTTCACATCGAAATGGACGACGACGACGAGCTCGAAGTTGAGAACGGCGGTGGAAGTGAAATCATCGATTTGCGCCGTCATGAGAGCTTCAACGTGGGCAGCCCGACCACGGAGGAGGAGGAAGACGAGGACGAGGAGCACATGCGGAAGACTACGAGGAATGGGAGGACAAAGGTAAGGAAGAAATAATTCAATGGTTAGAGCACTATAATTAGCACTATTCTGTGATATTTCTAAGTCATTCTTTGGTTAGATCACTAGTTTTTGATATTTATAATTAGATACTTTAGTGACATACAGGGCAAAAAGCTTCTTTCATGACAACCTAGGTACAACAGAATTATTGAAATTTGGGATTTTCATACTTTAATATGCTTTGTACATAAAAGCACTGAATGCTATTATTAATGATTGTATTAAAACATGATTGTATTAAAACAACTATTTTGTATGTGACTGTCTCATTTGAAAATATTCTACATCTTTCTAGAAAAAAACCCTCTAATATCAACTCCTGACATTAGAGAAAAGCAATATCCTGCTGGGGATAGTTAAATACACAAAAATTACCAGTTGAATTAGCTTCATAATTGCACATTCGCTTTTTTATACCCATCAATGCACAGATTGGCAATTGCAACGTTCATTCTCAAGGTTACGAGCTTGATAAAATTAGACGCAATCTCTATAAAATGCCTTCATTTCTTGGCCTTGAATTGTTTGCAGTTTTTGAGCCATAAAAGCAATAATTGCGCGGTAGATTCTTGTCAAAGGGAATGCCTTGGGGAGGACCCAACCAAAAAAACAAAAATGGTGATTTAAAACAGTTTTGCATTGCGTAAGATTTCATCATACACATACGTATAAGAACCCGCCGAGATTCGTTTCAGATAGACGCTGACGTCAGCGTCGCATACCAGTTGCATTTCTTGTCCCCCACTAAACTAAAACTTCTTAAATCTGCACTTTCATTAATACAAGAAATGCAAATGCATACCGCGACGACTGGTATGCGACGCACACCGTAAGAGAAACGAATCTTGGCGGGAACTATTAAGAAAGGCATGCCTTTTTATAAGCATAAGGCATAGACAATACATTAATATTGGGTTGAAAAACTATTCTCATTTTCCAAGAAAGATTAGTCGGCAAAAAAAGTCAATTTCAGCCCAGTTTTCCTTGTGTATTTCATTCTATGATGTTTGAAATATTATGCACTTTTGTTGAATTACATTTTATATGGGAGTAAGAATGCATACAATATTAGAGGATGTCTAATTTATAGCATGTTGCAAATATAAATGAAGTTTTTTTAAAATAATATTAAGTGATTGTGTTTAAGGAATATAGTGCATTATCGTTGGTTAAAATGAATTACAAATATAATTTTGCGCAGTTAGTAATTAATATTGCGACTCTCTGAAGACATTTTGCATTGCTGGCATTTCTTCAAAATCAAATTATAAAACGGATTCCAATTATCCAATTATTCAAATTTCGCTAAATTAAAAATTCATTGCGTATTATACAAGGCAGTTTATAAAATTACATAAGCATTCGATCTTCAGACTATCTTGAATTCATCGTAACAACATTTAAACCTTCTTATAACTTTTTTACCCATTTTTTTAAACGTCGATACGCGATATGTTAATAGTTAAAGATATTATTACATTGTTATAACTATAATTAATTAATTACCTTTAATTGCTGCATTTCAGAGTCATCGCCACCCCTCCAATACCAAACGAGACTCTGAATCCTCAGCCTTCACGTCACTAGGATGCTGCCTTCGGAGCTCCTCCGAACGGAAGAGTTCGGAGGATCACTTCGGAGGCGCCGCAAGGAGCATCTCGGAGGCTAATAATGGAAGAAGGAGAAGTCAGAATAATGGGGTCAGGTACGGAACACTATTATACTTTATTATTTCAAAAAATAGAGGCATACTTTATTAACAGTTATATCTTCAACTGTTTTTCGTATTACAAGAAGGAAGTTTTGTTCTCGTACTAATAGCAAGATTATTGGACGTAATAGTCAAACATGTATTATACTGACATACGAGTATATCAAATTTCTAAGTTCTAACTGCTCTCCATTACCAAAAATATCGCTATATTGCCGAGGTGTCACTTCGGCTTTACAAATTGCTTGCTTTTCTGAATAATTTATTATTCGAAAGTACGATGGAAAAATACAAACGTGACCAAAATTGGTAATTTAACGCTCCGTCAATGTATCAAACAAAGTACAAACTGTGAGCACCCAATTTATTATTCTAGCATGGTTTTATTCCAGCTATTTATGAACATAATTAACTTTAGAAATGATCTATTATTCTTGTAAGAAACGGTACTTCCTGAGTATATTCGATCTACTGTAAAAAGCTGACACAGAAGAAAAGTAATCCCTCTCTGACTGTATATCCAATATTATACGCTGTATTGCATTACCAATGGTTGTAATCTGGTGTATCTTTGTTAGAGTGTGTTTCCCAATAATCCCGAAGACAATCCCTTTCAAAGTTTACCTTATCTATGTCACCATACATTTATAAGCACTACGAGACCTCTCTCTATACGCAGAGTTCTGATTCTTTCAAATGCAGTTATCCGTTCTACACAGAGGTAATAACGTGGCTCAGCTTTACTTTTCAGTGCAATCACTTGGCGGCGGGAGAAATCTTGACCCACTCTGCAGCAAATCAATAAGGAAGCTGAGCTATGCTGAGTGGGTCGAGATTGGTTGTCCCCCTCTGGTGGCCATTGACTGAACTAACGTTAACATTTACCTGAACACATCCCCAGAAAAGCCTAATCGACCATCACCGAATAATTCACAGTCATAGTCCTCTCCACAATAATTATAATATTCTGAAAACAAAAATTCAGACAAGTGACTTAGTATTTTAAGAGGTGCTCTTAAATTTCTCGACTCCGGCACAAAAGGGTGAGGGTCAAAGGTTTGAATTATCACTACAACAGTAACATGATATATTTGGAACAGGCGCGAATGAATGTATCATAACCCTAATATTAGAAATGACCTTCTGCTAAGGTAAGTATGCCGCGTGTCTTTACCGTCAAAGGGCGTAGACTCAAAGACTCCAATATAATCGCCATAGGCATTGTCACCCATTGTGATCTCAACTGGAACGCTAGCACAATTCCCATCACATTTCACTTCCTAAAAGCACCATAATATACACTACATTTTACAGTGCATAAAGATCATTACCAAAGTCGTCTTTGAATTTTGAGTAGGAATCTCATATCTGTAATCTAAAGGATACATTTGATATAAAGATATTAAGTTGACTTAAAATAGTTTCTACTTGTGCATAGAGTGTAGGCAGGGAATGGACCCAACTGTTCAGTGCACCATGAATCCTCCACAGTCCTGCCGCACCAGTTGCACTGGCGAAGGTGGACCTTGTCAATGAAGCAGCTTGTACCAAGGCTGCTTGTCTCGCATTCAGAGCTGAAGCTCCAGGAGTAGGTTGGGTTGGATTCCAAACAAGGCCCTATAAATATCCAGTAACTTTAAAAGGTAAAGAGGTCGTAACAGTAGGAGCTGAAGAACCCTTTTATTCCTTAGCTCTGGCAAGTAAGACAAGCAGTATAGTGGCTTTTATTAGACAGGTTAATCGTGCAGAAGGGATTTCCGATCTTAGTTCTTATTTCTACAAAGCCAAAAACTTCATGCATGACAGTTTATTGAGAATAATATTGTGCTCCAACAATACTTAAAATATTTAGTGCGTCAGTCGGTCTCTGATTCAACATCAACATTTGTCCTCCAAATCACCTTTTTAGTGCTCTAGTTAGTTTTTTTATAATATTGTCTGTTATAATGGGGTCACCCCATAAACGGTACATCTGCTATGTTAGATCACTGGTTCAAGCATTGAGAAATTACATTTATTTTACAAGAATTACAATTACATTTGTTTTAAAATGTCAAGAGTTATTGTAATTCTAACATAGAATTACACATGAATTAACCCAAGAATTACATTTTCCACGGAAATATTAAGAATTACATTTCAGATGTAATTCTTTCCAATGCTTGTGGTTAGATATGTATTAAGCAAGGTAAAAGCAAAGCTCAAGGGTTAGTATCATATGCATATTAAAAGGTCCTCCTACTTGCCTGGAGTGGTCCCCGCTGAAAGAAAATAATCCGATGCTTGTAACTAATAGTTTAAATCATTGTATACTGAGTCTCGTATAATACCAAACAAGCGCAAGGAATGATCAATGTTACTTAATATACATATTAAAACATAATGTAATATGTTGGGGATTGCGTGGATTTACAACATTTAACTAGATAAAAATGTGCAAAAATGTTATTATATTACGAGAGTCAATATTTTACAGCACTCAATCCATGTCGTAAAACCTTCGTCTGTTCGCTGATTACGATCAGTCGAATTTTATGTTAGGCAATGCAATAGGCACTAATAATTGCTTATTTTTGCATGAATAAATGTGTAACATGTACATGTGGCATTAATACATGGCCTTTTGCTAAAAAAAATCATCCTGTTTATGTTACTCCATATTTAAGCTGACTTTACCTAAAAAAAACTATGCATAGCGTATTAGGAATAAACTTTACGTATTGATCTGCTGTTAGCCCTAGTTGCTGACTTGCGGTAATTAGTGCTTGCTCTACAATTTTTACAAATTTAATTAAGATATAATCAAAACGCATTGAATCCGGACCCACGGAACTAAGACAAATTGTGGATCCGCAACTCTAATATTATGAGATCCGCAACTCTAATGTTTATGAGTATGAGACTAATAATTGAGCCAATAGCTATGCTATCTGAAATTAAATCAATGCTTACGTATTGTACAAGTCCGACACATTTCAGGACAAATTGGTACCTTGACTACACAGGATTGGCAGATGTAGGAGAATTTATCATCTTGAGAAACATTTCCTGAAATGTTCCAAGGCTTAAGCGCGGATTCACATGTATTTAGTTCTGTTTACCCTTAATTTGGCCCGTTGCAAAGTCTACTACAGCTGTAGACATGGGTTGAACTATTTCATCCTGGGCTAGGATTGCTGGAAATGTAACTTGGTCACCTTGTGAGTTGATCCAAGAAGAGAGGTCGTAGCTGTACTGAGCCTGAAAAAGTAAGCATATTAAGTAATCTCTTTTAAGGGAGGACGTGGTAGCCGTGGTCGCAAGTTGCTCGATCCTGTGGCCCAGAAGGTCACAGGTTCAAATCCACCCAGTGGCATGATGATGAAAAATTGCAATCACGGCGGTCTAGTGAATGAACCAAAAGGTAGTGCCAAAAATATAAAATAAGGGATCACTAGAAAATATTAAAAAAAGTAATATCTTTAAGATTATCACTAATTAGTTCCATACACAATTAAATTAAGGTTATTACTTGTACTCTGTACTGTCCAACAAACGTATCAATGCTGCCCAGGTACTCTGGAAGTATCAGTTGAGATTCACAGTTCCCAAAACCTTGAGCCATGCAGAAAGTCTCGGCTTGGCCAAACGTTGCCGCCTTGGTGAATGCCCTGGAAGAATTTTTTAATACTAACCAATATGTGTCTGTTACACACCGCCGAGTTTCGTTCAGTACTACTTTAACGCCATAAATTTTGCGTGAAAGTTAACATGCAAGATTAAGGTAAAAACAACGCAAGAATAAGGTGTTTGTGCTGTTTTAACAGGCCTTATTCTTGCTTCTCCTTTATCTTAATGTTGCAGATGTGAACTTTAACGCAAATTTTACGGCGTTAACTTTCACGCCGAATAGGAAGGGAAACTCGGCGGGGTACCACATTTTCAGACTATATAAAGTAAATAAGATTAGAGTAGGACTTAAAGTAGGTTTTTATTATACTGTACTATCAAGTATAAAAATTTTTGCATCGTTTGTTTGTTACCATTTAAAACTAATTGATCTTCTAAGACTAAAACATATTTTCTTACTTGTAGCAAAATTGATTTAATCTGTCGAGTTCCCAGCCGCAGTCATCATCATTTTGAGGGCAATCTAAGTAAAGTTAATGGCCTTAATTTGTTGTCTATGGATAGAAAATAAATGCCTGAACACGCAAAGGACATTATTCATTATTCGTTCTGTTTTTGCTAAGAAAAAAATAGAGAAATATCGTTTTACAATGAAAGTAGACGTAGCTAGACAGTATTAAGTAACTATGTATAGTAATTACAGTATTCCTGGCCGGCTGTGCTATGCAGAACATAGATTGCGAGTAAAAAGCACTGGTAGAATAGATGCTCTCCGCCTCCCATCATTTTCAGCACTGGCGATAAATCGTACAATAAAATGCACACTGGATCAGGTGTCAACAGCACAGAACATCTGCTATTTGCTCAAAGTGGTTTCCAATATATTGTAGTATAATATAAATTATGCTCAAATTTGAGTCGCATTAGAACGGCCTGGTTGAAAAAAGGAAATTAATGTCAAAATATATCAATCCTTAAATATAATCGGATAAAATAGCTTCCCGAGGAGGTCATATCTTAGATATAATTAAATTTGATATAATTCGAATTAAGAGTGAGTGGTTAATTAAGGGATACTATTGAATACCCCAACCGAGTAATTTTGTGTCACGAGGTTGAACAGCACGTGTTTTTCCGGCGGATTAAAATACGAAAAATACTGTAATGATTAGAGACAATAATTATTAAATTGTCTCATATTTTAATAGGCTGTCGCAGGCGAGGTAGCAAGCAAGAGGCCATAAAAGGGTACACGTTAAACCATCTGTGTTCCCCCCCAGTAGATTAATGATTCAGTGGCTCTATTGAACTTAATTAATGTAAGTGTAAAGTCGATTGTTCTCTCCTCTGCCCAGCCAGCATCAGTGCAATTATTGGCAATACATGCACATGCAGTTATAACACGAGTTATACATACTTGCCAGATGCCATACAGTTTAATTTTATTCATCCAAGCTTTCTATGTTATATTCTTTCGCGCATGGAGGCAGACAAATATTTAATAAAAATATATGTATTGGCACAATATAAATATATACGAGTCTTCTAACAATCCTTAACGATTAAATGCACTTTGGGCGGGACACACAGCAGCATCTCTACACCGCTCTCTTATTAATCTCCGCCCACACGGCATCCCTCATAGTGCCCATGGCCGCCTTGGGATCGGCCGCCTTCACCACGGCGGTGCCGGACACGATCATGTTGGCGCCGGCGGACGCGCACTGGCCGATTGTGGAGGGACCGACGCCGCCGTCGACTTCAATGTTTAGGCTGGGATGGTTGTCGCGGAGGTATTGGACCTGAAAAGCAAGCATTGGGAAATTACATTCATTTTACAAGAACTAGAATTACATTTGTTCAGAAAAGTCAAGATTTACTGATTTGTAGGAATTACAATAACATATAAATTACACCTGAATTACCTTGAGAATTACATTTTCCATGAATTTTTCAAGAATTACTTTTCAAATGTAATTCTTCCCAATGCTTGCTGAAAAGAATATATGGCTTAACTTTTGATACTACTGCATATACTGTATCAAAATAAAATTACTTTTGACAAAAAATGTATTTAATAACATTTCTTCGCCTGGTTATAGTATTGTTCCGGCACTCCGTAGCTCCAATATAAAGGGTGATAAAATAAAATTTCACTTTCCACATCTATATATGACCCTCTGCAACACGTTGAAGCCTTAATAGTGTCCCAAAGGGCTAGGGGCCCCGCAGGGCTAGGACATAGCCCAGGGTACCACAAATATAAAGACAATGTTAGGTTAGGTTGAGTAGGGCAAGTTAGCTCTAGCCCAGGGTACCACAAATATAAAGACAATGTTAGGTTAGGTTGAGTAGGGCAAGTTAGCTCTAAATTGTTCAATGTTAGCTCCCACTGACCTAGGTACCCCGCAGGGCCAGGTGCTCCTCAATGCTAGGTGCCCCTCAGGGCTAGGGCATGAAGTTACAGAGTGCCGGAACAATACTAGATCCACTCCCATTTCTTCGTTACATTTGAAATTGGATCAAAATTACATTTTTATGTAGTAGTAATTGTAATTTTTGCGCATTTAAATTACAAAATTACAATTACATGAGCTCAGAATTTGTAATGAATTACAATTACATTTTCCAAAAAACACCTTAAATTGCAGTAATTCCTGTTACAGTAACGAATTACTATTAATGCTTGCAGTTGAGACAAACTCCTTATTACCTTCGGCATCATGTCCGTCATAAACTTCTGGCCTCCGAATCCCGGCTCAACCGTCATGACGAGCACCATGTCCGCCTCGGAGATGAACTCGTCTACGACGTGGATGTCAGTGCCGGGCTTCACCGCGAGACCGACCTTAAGATAGAAGGAAAGAAAATTATTGTCACAGTACAAAATAGTAGGTTTAATACTCGAATTAACGTCATTTCTGGACTCTGGTGCACTTTTATTAATTAAATATATGCAAGAGAATGTTAAACTTAGAACTGGAATATACATGTAACTGCCAGTTTTGCATGCATATATATGCTAACTTGTGCAGTTCTACTGCTTAATCATCGGTAAAAGATTCAAAGTACTTGATGTTCCCTAAGCCCTTGAGTATGAAGAATCATATTTCCCACCATTTTATTTATCCTTAAAGTGCTTGACCCAATATAAACGTTCCAAATGCTAAAATATTAATTTTAGCGACCCTAATGGCCCCTTGCCCAGATATTTGGTCTCACCTTCATTCCCGCCTCCTTGATGTTCCTGATGAGCTCGCCCGGCTTCTCCGTGGCCTCCATGTGGAACGTGTACTGGTCGGCGCCAGCGTCCGCCATTGGTTCAACCCACAACTCGGGCTGGGAGACCATCATGTGCATGTCAAACATGGCCTTAGGGATCTGGGAACAAAGACGGACGACCAGTTATACAGAGAAGATACATTTTCCCATAATTGTTACAACGTTTCTTTATATTATTGTCTTTGTTGTAGGAATTTCTTTGACATACTATAATGTCTTTAAAGGCATATTTTGCAATGAAAGCCCTCTCACCTTCGCCCTGAGACACTTGACAACCGGGTGGCCGAATGTGAGATTCGGCACAAATCTTCCGTCCATGACATCTAGATGGAGATAGTCTGCGCCGCAGTCGAGCAGCCGCTGGGACTCGTCCGCCAAGGAGGCGAGGTCGGCGTTAAGGATGGACGGGCCGATGAGGGCGGACAAGGACGAGGACATGGTGAGAGAGGGGGCGTGACTAGGATAATAATGGAGTCGTTATCAATGCTTAAAATGCATGGACATATCGATTAAACTCGTTACTTAAAGGCTAAAACGGGTTCTTTAAGAGTAAAATTTTAATGGAACACACTTAATGAAAAATATAATGATCTCGTATTTATGAAATATGGATTAACTTACCTTAAGAAATTTATACCGATTGCTTGCTCTTTTCAACTTTTACGCCACATTTGTCATTGAAGTGCACTTTTCAAGGCAACTTGTTTCTTTTCCTCTCATTTTCGGAACTTTCTCCGTAGAAAGAAGAATATATAGAAAGCTGAGTAAAAGGCAAACCAGGCCGAACTCAGCCCTACTGGTGCGCCTCTTCAGGTGGAAGGCAGAACTAGCAGTCTGTATCATGACTTATGTAATGAAATTAAAGTGATGTACGTTCTATATCACACTCTTATTGTGCCATTTAAATACCTGACATAATTGTACACATCTATAAGACTCATTACTCTTTAATAAACTGTTTCATAGAAGAAACAGGGTGGCTGTTGTAGGCCATTGAATTCTTTAATAAAATTCAAATTTATCCCGCGAAAATGCTCCATCTGCCATCCATGGCAAGAGAAAATTTGCAAGCTTGCTGACTTTGTTCTTGGACGATCTCTTTGGACAGCTTAACTGAGTCAAAAAGGACGAGAGAAGGGCGCAAGGGGAGGGAAGCTTTTACACAGTGGATTTGAGTATATAAAAATTAATTTTAACTCTTTAGGATTAAGCTTCATATACACTGTATACTGCATGCCACGTTACAGCCACATTTAAAAAAAATTCCCACAAAACCAATGTGCATGTGCATTTTTCCTTTTGGTGACTGAGTTGAAACTCCTGAGTGATGCAAAGTTAGGGTTGACGTGCAGCTATTTTTACAGTCTATACCCATAGTTTTGATGGAATTTTCAGATATGTATAATAACAATGACAAAAATGTTAAATATATTTTAAGTCATGTATTACTTGATCTGTTTAAGAAACTGGTTTAATAGGAGACATCATGATGCATTCCCTAGGTTTTATATATTTCTGGCCTAAAGTTTCGAGCACTTTTTGTCAACCCTAGAGTGCGATACACCAGTCAGGGTTGACTGGCTCGTATTACCCTCCCAAAACAATCTTCTGTAATAACTGTAAAAACGCACTAAACTGTATACAGTATTTTGCTGTACTTTGAAAAACATATTGTTACACTTAGATTTAATACTGTTAGGTTACTTTGGGCCAATCAGGAAGCTAGTCCAAAAGTTAATGTTTTAGACCACATACATGGCCAAAAATAATTGTCAACCCTAGAGCACAATGAACTTGGCTCATCAAGAGGAATGTTCCCGCCAAATATTTGAATTTTATTAAGAGGACTTAATTGCTTTATAAAAACTTACCTATTGTGAGTAATTAAAAATTTGTTTCTAAGATTGACTCGAGAATGCATTTTTAATTACTTAAGCCATTAAAATTGTGCAAAAAGGGCTCTGTGTAGAACGTAGGTAGCCTTACTTTAATGTTATAGGGCATTGAATAGGGGGTTAGTTACACCTTCTTCCTGAAGAGGCGCATCAGTAGGGCTGAGTTCTGCCTGGCTTGCCTGCACTCAGCATTCTATATGTTTTTCTTTCTACGCTTTCTCCTGCTCACCAAAACAAACCTCTCATCATAACAATAATAAAGATTGAAGAACAACAAAAACACAACGGTTCAGAAAATATGAAAGTAATACCGTGATACTTGTTCTACACCACGATGGGGCTGCCACTCTTACGGGGCGTGTCCCCCAAGACGTCCTTGATGGTGTCCCGACGGTGGCGCTCCTCAAGATCGAGTGGCGATCTCCGATGTCTCTTCCTGGGCACGGATCAGTTTGCACTGCCGGTTCTACAGGCGTTACAAAAGCAAGCGTGAGTGGGGAAGCCTTAACAGGGCCATAAATGGCATAATGGGAGCTAATTAAAGAGCTAATTACTTTCAGCTTCATATCCCAGCTCGATGTCTGCTGCCTGCGCATGCGTAGTCTCGTCTCTGCCGTTCGCGGCCACGCCCTCCACCACCCGACCTCTCTCGGTCTCCTCGACTATCCTCCGAGCGAGGAGAGCTTGAAGCGGGGTCACTATGATATCGCCGTCGTGGCATCCTTTGGAAAGTTGCTGCCAAAGAGACTTATTGAGGCGTTTCCGAGGTGAGAAATTTTATGATGGTTCAAAAATATGGTAAAAACTAAAAAGGATCGTAAAAGCAACTTTTATCAATATTTCTTTGTCAAAAATTTCTTTTGATGAAACTGCTGAAAGCAAGAAACGAAAATAATGGCTATTCTGACCCTTTTTAATGAATATACACGTTATTTTTATTTTATGACATTTGGCTTCCCCAAAGATTGATTTGACATTTATTTGATTTATTTTTACTTTTTCAGAGGCGTTTTGAACGTTCACGCCAGTCTCCTTCCCCGCTGGCGTGGTGCAAGTCCCATCGCTCATGCCATTATGAACGGGGACACAGAGACCGGAGTCACTATCATGGAGATCAAACCTCACCAGTAAGTCTCCTATCAAATTGGAACATAACTGTTAATGAGTGTTTATTGTAAATAAAATGTACTTTAAGTTTCCATTAACACACTATAAAGTACAACTTAATTAAAAGTCCAAGAAGGCCTAGATACTCCGTTATCCATTGTTTGTGAGTGACGGCCAAGGATATTTAAGTACTATATATATACAACTTAAACATCCTTGGTGACGGCCGTTTAAAAACGATATCTATCCATAAGAATAATCCCTTTTCAGTTTTGATATTGGTCACATCCTCGCTCAGTCCAAATACGCAATCCCACCGGACGCCACCCGAGAAGAGGTGACGGCGGAATTGGCTCAGCTGGGTGCGAAGACGTTGGTGCGAGTGCTGGCGGACCTGGATCGATACGAGATAGAGAAGGTGCCACAAAGCGAGGAGGGGGTCACATATGGTAAGGAAATGAACAAGTTTAGCCAAGTTTACCACTACTTTAAATCTTTAACGCGATGTATACTTGTCCGGGGATTCCGACAGAAACTCCTCGGAATCCCCGACTTGTCAGAGCTTTAATATTTTCATTTAACCAAGCATCCCTAATTCCCTACATACGCAAATAATGATGTTCATTGAGGGTGTGGAATTCGAGAGGGCCTAGCTAAGAGTTCCATCTATTGCCCAACGAATGTTGTCCTTGTATTAACTATTGTCGCATGAAATCTTGTGTCAATTCTTCTTCTTCATCTCCTCCAACTCTCTCATCATCATCTTTGTCTTCATCCTGCTCATGGCAACCCTGGCCTTGGCACGACGGCGCACAGCGGCGATCTGGCCTCGCAACAGGGAGAGCTCGAGCGCGTCCTGCCGGCTGTAGACGTCGGACTCCTTCACGCGGTCGTACGCCTCGATGTCGTCCGTGCCATATCTGGAAATGTAATCTTTTTAACGTATATTTTTTTCGTGTCCAAAAACGGATTACTTTAATATGAAAACATGGTTTCATGCAGTGTTAATAGTAACTAGATATCTGTTTTCCCTTGAAAGAAGCCATGCCAATATTTTAGGTGCTTCATTAATCATCCACTTAGTAATATGCAGTGGGCAAAGAAGTGCCATCGAACTCAGACAAGCTTGTCCTATTTCGATGGGAAGTGCCTAAAGTCACCTTTATTGGAATGAAATGCTCTTTAGTTCATTAATGCTCCTACCGTGCCGAAATGATCCTGCCCACGACGCTTGCGCACTCGATGAAGCTGCTGCACACGCTGGGCGTGAACCGCTTTGTCCGCCGGTGGGCGTGGACGACGACGGCGGCGTCATTGTCTGAAGACGACCACGTCATCGTCGCCGTGGATAGAAGAACGAGGAGGAATAAGGATGTCCGAAAATTTGACATTTTGGAGCTTTGGGAGTTTGTGTTATTTTCCAGGCGTGCGTTGTTTGTTTTGTAAGTTTTGGGAGTGCGATTGCCAAAGTGGCGTTAGAAACCTTTCCGGATATATAAAATAGTGTCAAAATCTTGGAAAAAAAATATACTTTTTTCCAAGGTCAAAATCCAGGTCAAAATATAGAATGGTAATTTTTTAGCGCCATGGCTGTACAGATTGGTAATTGGTGATAATGTCTGCTACTCTAAAATTAATGCCTTTAGCTCACGGTTCAATTTCCTCCGATGTTTTAAACACATAATTCGATTATTTTCAGCGCCTGTATTAGACAAATCCCTCTACCGACTGGACTTCACCTCTCAAACCTCTGCCAACATCTACAATCTCCACCGAGCTATTGGCAACATTGGCAAATTCCGAGCTCGGTGGTCTGCCACTGGCGGGGATGTCGGTCTCACTGGTGTGGTACATCAGGAGGAACTCCGGGGACTGGAGCTGCCAAGCGAGGGCGAGGTTAAGCCAGGTTAGTGGACAACAAGTCTTCATGCTCGACTATCAAAATATTTAATTTACTGTTGTAAATTCCCTTGTATCATTTACACAATATAATATTCTTTTTACAAAATGACCTTAAAACTTCCTTCAAGTATTGATATATGTTAATGAGTTAATATACCATGGAGAGAAGTTACAATAATTACTTCAATGATCGATTTTCATTAAAGATCTTGTTTGCTCATCCTTATTAAAGCGGCTTTTCTTTCTCTTTTCAGGCCGCGTCCTCTCCATTCGCCCCCGCGGCCACCGCAGCCGCTTCATCTGCGTCAAGTGCGCCTCCGGATGGACCGCATTCCAGAACTTTCACATTGGCAAGAAGCGGGCGATTGATTCAACAGGGTTTAACGCGGGGTTTATGAAGGAGAAGAGTAGAGAATATTATTTTGAACCGTGCGATATCACGTGATATAGGTTAAAATATAAAACTCTTTAACAATTTGTTGTCAGTACCATGGCATGAAACTATATTTCAGAATATATTGCACTCCGCAGCTGCATTGAGGTTCTCCCTCTCTTGTGGGTTCCTGCAATTTGCAATTCGATCTTGGAGGAAGCTGTACTCGGCGGGGCCGCCGTTCCGGATGGCCGTGCAGTAGACGGTGTCTCGGACATGCCTGAGAGGATATTAATATTAATTACAGCATTTGATCTTGATTGCATGATTGTAACAAAAAAGAGGGTCCAGCTAACGGAAACCAAAGAGTTATTTAATAATTAATAGCAAATTCCCTTGCCTGTTAACAAGCACTACTAGTAATTTGTAATTGCATTGCAAATTATTGTATTTAAGGTATTTTGTAATTCAAAATGTAATTCATTACATTTGTCTCAAAATGTGATAGTAATTGTAATTTGTAATTCTAAAATGAACTGAATTACAAATTACTTTAGTTTTCCCCCCAAATAACTAAAAAAGTTGAGGAATATGTTGCTCATAAACTACTCTCCCATGCATTAAAACCTAAAAATATTATTGCCAATTTTTTATGCTCTTTGGGCCGGCTAAGGTCCTTTATGTAGTAAAGTAATTTGAGAAAATAATTTAAGTAATTCTAGCCCTCAGAAAAAGTAATTGTAATGAATTTCATTTTTTTGAGAAAAGTAATTGGATTAGTAATTTACGGAATAATAATGTAATTTAGTAATGCTTGGCTTGCCTGTTAATCGGGTTGCTCTCTAGATTATCTGGATCCGGACTCAGCATCCACTCGGCGTACACTCGCACCGCGTCGGCCACGCAAGGAGGGTGATCATAGCGGCAGACGGCGTCAACAACAGTCATCTGAATGCGGTTGAAGTTCCACGTTTTGCCGAGGTATTCATCAAGACCTGAAAGGGAAATCTTAGACATATTTTTTATGCATTACAAGCATCGGGAAATTGCATTTATTTTACAAGAATTACAATTATATTTGTTTGGGAAAGTCAAGAATTACGTAATTCCAGGAATTACAATAACATAGAATTAAACCTAAATTACGTTTTAAGAATTACATTTTACATTACAATTTCAAGAATTACTTTTCAAATGTAATTCTTCCCAATGCTTGTGCATTAATGTTTGATATCTACCTATGCTAATGTAATACCGCACAAACTCATCATACAGAGCAGTATGGAGATCTGGAGCTCTATCCTTGCTATCCACCAGGTTATACGCAGCCACAGCAATCGGAGTGTAATGGATCTCTGAATGTAGATACCCGGTCATGCTAATAGCAATGGAGAAGTCAGGAAGGATCCCAGCCAATGCCAGCTCATATGAATCAGACAAAAGTTGCGCCCGGTTCGACTCATGTATGGCAAACGGATCAGCCATCAACGCCATTATGATTCTGTTCCAGTTCTCCGTGTC
>LR140559.1:0-16166 GCA_900659605.1 Tisbe holothuriae | reverse complement strand
TCTTATGTGTCAAAGGCCTTTTATCAGGGTGGGTCTTTTGTCCCTTGGGGGTATTGTCTGGGAACCCCAGATGCGAATGTTTCAACATGACCGACCGCAACTTCTTTGAGCATTTCTTTTGTGTTGCCAATCTTGGCGCCGGTATTGCAACTGAGAATGCGAATGAGTACATTCGCGTCCTCCCCATGCTGTGGGATAGTCACGCCTTTGTCGATGTGTACCAGGCTAACCTTGGCATTGCTCGTCTCTTGCAGGGTGGCGCACAGGACAGAGTCCGCGGAGGGAAAGGTGTGGTGGCCGTGGGCGAAAGGAAGCCACTTCAACTCGGTTTTCAGGTCCAAAAGGGACTTGGAGAATGGATCACTGAAGGACATTTAACGGCATTATACGGCAGTGATCAGAAGAGTTTAAGAATTTACGGATAAGAGAAAATAAGTAATAGTCATTAGGAACTTACTCGTTTTCTTTAATAAGTGTAGAAATATCAACCGACTTCCTGGCATTCCCATTTTGAGGGCCTCCATCAGATAGAGCATTTCCAAAGCTTCGCACTTCTTCCACGGGGGATGAGAGGCAAAGCTTGGAGAGTTCAATCACACTTTTGTTCATGTTTAAATAGGAGTATCTCCTTAGATTACAGCTTGCAAAAACCGAAAGTATACAAGATGAGCAAAAAAACTGGTTTAATTAGACCGGATTTGAACTTTACTGACTGATAGAAAAATATATTCTCAATCGTATGATACATAGAAAAGAAACAAATGTACAACTTTTCCTTTGTAAATTTAATGATGACAAGATAACTTGCCGAGAGGAACTTTTCTTTTTAACGGAGCAGGTATTTAATTAGCTCAGCTAGCTAACGTCGGACAATGCGTTTACGCCTTCTTCTTATAAATGTAGACCTTTGCATCCTCGTCACAGTTCTTGGTCCCGCCCTCCTTGAGCGATGGCAGGTACGGCACGGGCTCACTCACCCACACCTTCTCCCACAGCCCCGCCCCCTCCATCCGGTCCTGCTCAGCCTCCCACTCCGCCCAGATGAGCGTCTTGTGCGTGAACACGACCACGCCCCCAGGCCGGCACACGCGCACCCAGTCGGTCAGCACGGACGGCTTGATGTACGTGGTCACGGCGGTGGACACGAGCAGGTCGAAGGACGCGTCCTCGAACGGGAGCTTCTGCAGCAGGTCGGTCTGCTTGAGCTCCTTGTAACAGCCGCGCTTCTCAGATAGCGCGATCATTTTCTCGGAGAAATCCACGGCTGTGATGTTTGTGAATCCCTTCTCAGTCAGCGCCTGCCCAGTCAACCCGTCGCCGCAGCCCAGGTCCAGAACGCGGGTCTTGCTCACATCCTCGATGCCGGCGTGCTTGACGATGGCCTCCGCGGTGACCTCGGGCATGCAGTAGCCCCACGCGCGCATCACCTCCTCGTAGGAGTCGGTGAACTCCAGGTAGTACTTGCGGATGTCATCGATGCTCATGACGTCGTTGAAACGCGTCTTTTCGTGCTTCTCAGGGTGAGCGAACCAGAACTTGCAGTCGGGGGAGCCGGAGCGAGCACCGAGCAGGAGCAGCGGGGCGTCGGGGCCAGCGCGGAATGTCTTCGGCCCGGCGGGTGGGATGTACCAGATCTGGTCGTCCGTGACCGGCTTGAGCATGTCCTTGGTCGGCCCGATGGCCGCGCCCTTGGCCCCCGCCAGCACCTGGAACACGCTCTTCTCCGCGATGGCGTGCTGCGGCACAGTCTCGCCCGCCGGGATGTACATGAGGATGACGCAAGCGGAGGCGCAGCATGGCTGCAGAAGGAAGGTGACGAGCACGCGGGAGGAGAGGTCCGGGTGGGTGAACGGGTGCGGCATCCAGTTCAGGTTGGGCATCTGGGGTGAGAGGAGGGCTGTCTTGAGCATGCTCCTGAAATATGACATTATTTCATCATTGAGGCATATATCTTATTTAAACTGACGTACGTGCTCTTGTCCATGACCTTGGGCAGGTCGACGGTGACGTCCCCGGTCCCGTTGTCCGAGTTTGGCTTCTGCTGGCGCACAAGCACGCCCATCTCGCGCACCTCCTCCCTCGAGTGGTTGGCCCACTGCTGACAAAGGTCCTCAAGGAAGCACATGGTGATATCAAAGGACAAGTTCCGGTGGTCAGAGGTCACGGAGTTCAGGCAATGCTATGAAGAACGTAACTGAGGTTTATATTTTTGATTTCGAAGCTGAGCTGCGCGCGTCAAGCAGAGAGGAGGACGAGCAACAAGGGTCATAAAATGCATTGAGGATTTTGAAGACGCTTCAAGCGTGTTCAGACTTGTTTCCAAAAAGAGAATATGTGAAATAGGAGACCTTAGAAACCGGTTTGTGCTACACTCGACGGTAAAGCGCAGTTTGCAAGAGTAGAGATATCGTGAGCATGGGAAATCGTCGGGCACTTGATTAGTCTGTTCATTCTTTCCGTTGTCGATCTTTGAGGATTACTGCCATTTCAGTGTATGCTTCTTTTTAGATGTTGATGCTATGTACAAAAATCCTGCTACATCCGTCAAGCAGTTGCAATTTAAGCGAAAGAAGAGTAACTAGAGTTTATGTCTATGTGTCTGCATGCTTGACATATTAGTATATTATTGATACCTACGAATACAGTTGCCAGTAGGCCTGGGATTGATCCATAGAGTCCGTACTAAGCCAGGCTTATACATACAATAGGTACTACGTCCGTTACATAAGATAATAATGGAATGTGTACTGTTGATTAACAACATGATATTGACATTAAAACACAAGGAATTATATATTTATGTTTGTCGCATTGTACGACAAGCTATATAATAGCTTAGTGTACGAGTATGTGTTGTAAACGCCCAATATGTTTAACGATACGTATGTGGTTAGGTTTTACAAATCCTCATTCATTTCAAAAGTTGAGGATTTTAATAGGAGTGTAGGTACATGAGTCACAGTTAGATTCCCGATTGCATAATACTAATATATATTTATTGCAAGGTATGTTAGCAAGGTTTATGCTCAACAGGTGGCCAAATATTAATTTAATCATCTATATACACGTATATACGGCAAAAACTAAGCATGTGCGGTTTGTAAAATACAAACCGACGTCGGTTTCGGTTTCGGTTTTCAAAAAAACCGACAGTCGGTTTTCGGTTTTCGGTTCGGTTTTTCCTTATGCATATATGTAGAAAAGTCAAGAGTAAAGTTCATAACGGATTGGCGGCACCATTACTATATATTAATTTATAAAAGTAGGTAAGTACTTACATTTGCATATTAAAGTGCAATATATACTGCACTAGTGTATAAGAAATTAAACATTATCTAGAGAATATATGGGTATGAGGAGAAGCTCTGATCGATCGATCTTTTAATAAAAAAAATTCTGAAACTCCAATTTCTAGAAAACCGACATGTGACCAAAAACCGACTTTTTGCAAACCGAAGTCGGTTTCGGTTTCGGTTTTTAAATAAACCGACTTTCGGTTTTCGGTTTTCGGTTTTCGCACGTCCTTAGGTGAAAGGGAGACACTGTCCACAATAGAGGATAAGCCATAAGGTAGATGGACCCGAAAGAGTAGTACTCTGGAATAAAACGAAACCCGCAAAATAACAGTAGTGGGGATTAGGCCAGAGGCAATCCAGTGACTTAAAAACGTATAATAAGACATGAATTTCCTGGCATGACTGTGAGAAAGCCAAACCCAAACTTTGGGTTTACAAATACCCAAACCCGAACCCAAAATCTGCCAAGTTTGGGTTTGGGATCCCCCGGGGGTTGCTGAAGGATCATCATTAATTTGATGAAATAGCCTAAATTATTTTGCTCCATATTGATTATTTTTAAAGGTCAGCTACAAGAACCAAACATAATATATCTAATAATAACTAATATGAAACTGAGGGATCTCTTTATTTGGAAGAAGCAGGACCCGACCCAAAGCCCAACCGATTTTTGACAGGCAATATTATGTTATGCCAAATGTTACGCAAAAGTTACGTACAATGTTACAAACAATGTTACATACAAAGTGACATACATTGCATTGTTATAAAAAATGTTACGTACAAAGTGACGAGGGTGCATTGTTATATATTACATGTTGTTGTAAATTTACCGTATATAGAGTCTCAATCACCAAATTGCAACTGTTCTAAATTGATGTTGCAGGTGGAGGTATTGAGTCCTGTAGACAAGGAGGCTGACGTGATAGCTGCGTATTTCCCAGTGCTCAGTGATCTCATTTACCAGAACTATGTCGAGTTTAAGATTTATCATGACTTTCAAAGGCAATGGGATGTGCCATTACAGGATGATAGAATGGAGTAAGTTAAGACAGTAAATATTCTTACCAAAGTATATTAATAAAACATTTTATTTATTTCCTTTGATTGAGGAAGACTGTTACTACAATATTTTATTGACCTTAAATATTTTCAGTAAAGTCTTACGTGATCTTGAGCAATCATTGGTAAACTTTGGAGTACACCATTGGTGTAAGTACAAGTAATTACAACTCTACCTTACTGCATCAAAAGGGAAAATTACAGGGGTCAAAATTAGCAAAATTAGTATTTCCACTCTGGTGTGTCATTTTTTACCATCTTTGACCTGCTCTTTTGGCCACTTAAACTTAAAATTTAAAAACAAATCAAATTGTTCTGTAATCAGTGTGTTCTAAAGATATTGTGAGCTAAAAGTATGGAGATTAGTAGGTGCACAAAAATATTTTTCCTTTTGAGGATTTATTTTATCTCTTGGCGGAGGCCAAATAAATCATCAAAAGGGTAAATAATCCTTGTTTTGGGGCTTTTCTGGCCTAATTAGGCAAGAATTTTCTATGAAACCTGTGTGATTGCATGAATAGAGCTCTAATTTAGTATTGAAACACCTAACATTTGCTCTTTTGTTCCAAAATTTGTGTGTAGATAGTTTCTTGCCTCTCCTGAACACTAGTATTTTGCCCGCTCATGATTTTCCCTTTTGATACAGTACTGTAGAACTGATTTTTGGCAATTTAATTAAAATGTTATACAAGTATTGACCGTACTAATCTTTTTTGGCAATTGTTTTCAGCTGCTTATTTTATTTTTGTACGATTTCACTCAATATATTCATAAATTATGCTACCATGAGGTAAAGCTAAACATTTATGTTCATTTTTTTTTGCCTTAATCTAGCTTTTGTCGGCAAAATGATGTATCAGTTTAACCCAGACCTGTGCCCGCAAGATGGATTGTGTTACTACACAGCTCCAATATTCCGTCTTGCCAGAATGTTCCACTTTATTTACCAGAGAAATGATTTTGGCATTGGCAGTCATTTTAGAGAAATGTACCTGAGGAGTCAACAAGTGGTTCCAGAAGTGGGAAGACATTATTGAGGTAGGGTTTAATTGGATCAAATTGAATTAAGCAATTACATTAATAAACAAATGTTCTAGAACATTTTCAATCTTTCTCCATTCCACACAACTCACTTTGACAACCATGGATATCCCGCTTCCAATAAGAACATTTCAGACAATGAAGCAAATGTTCAGGAAATCTTACAAATTATGAGGATGTCCCATGTGTATGGGGGAGAAAATGTTGACCCGGCAGTCCTAAATACATGGTTTCCAAAATTGCACAATCAAGTTTTATTTGAAAAACAAGATCATATTGAAAAGGGCAAAAGGTGACATAAAACACGAAACTTGAAGACAGCATGGAATTGTAAACATTCTAATTACACCAATATGTAATTAACTTATGTATACAATGCTTGATAAAATTTAATTAAATGTGCTAAATGTGTTTGGAGTGAGTGATTCTATGACTTTTATCGGTTATATCACGTCCCTTTAAATGTCTATTATTATCTCACCATCTAAAATGGACTGAAACTTTGATACGTGTAAAAAAATTACAGAGTTATGTCTGAGTTGCAATTGGCCCACCCGTACGACGCTCTGTGGACCCTAAAGGACAACCTTGTTGGATCGTATATGAGATACTCGGAATGGCAATTGGAGAGCGAGGAGTTTTCATCAATGGCAATACTTTTTCTCCTAAGTCATAAAGGTAAAAAGCTGAACTCTGTTACACAATTATACTTTAGTCACAAGGAGGGATTAGAACTATAAACACAGTCTTTGACTTGTTCTGAATATGTAATTTGAATAAAGGAAATATGAGTGAATTGACCTTTGAATAAATATATATACAGCTTTACTTGTGACTGTCATTTAAATTTTTATTACATAGAGGGATATGTCCCTATAAGGAAAATAGCCCCTGACTTCCACTATGGCCTGGAGACTCACCGTCTTCAATTGGTTCCCTATTGCAAGATAAACAATATCATTGGCGGAGAACGGCTCTGCATGGAACAGCTTGGACAAGTGTTTACTTCAAGGGGAATTTGCTCAGCACTCAATTCACCGTAAGCGGAAAATAATAATTGATGACTGTATGTGCCTGCTTGCACATAAACTGCTCCCCTTTGTAAATGTCACAGTTTCCTGTTATGTTTTGGTTGTCACCTCATGACAGGTGTGGAAAGATATCTACATATGCATGCACAATGATTTTCAAGAGCTAAATTTTACACATACACATAGGTGTTATATAAGATTATGTAATTTGTTTAAAATCTCTTTTCTAGTTCAGCAGAGAGTATTTTCATTGAAGACACAATTTATCTCTATAAAGACGTCTTTCAATTCAGCACAAGTAGTGGGAAACCACTTTCTGGTCATTACAAGTCATTGACAATGCTTCTAGACCATCATGTCATGATACATCATGAACAAGGACTAACAAGGTTTGAAAATTGCCATTTCTCCTGCAACCAATTGTTCCTTGTATTTTGCAGTTACTTTACTGGTGTATTTTAACAGATTTGTCAATATTCTGCATTTAAAATAAGTTGTCCTTTTAAACCTAACCAAACAAGAAATCAATATCTCCTTTCCACAGTAATATCCTCCTCTCCCTTTCTGGCCCTATGACAAGCTTTGACATGTCACAAAGTGTAGTCCGCCTGTTACCAGGCCAGCAGACAACCATTCGGGCATATCCTCTTGTTCAAACAGGCACTGCAGAAGTGCAAGATATTAGTCAATCCAAGCGTCCTTGCATATTTCCTCAAGAGCAGCCACTGATGTCCAGCAGCACAGATGAGAGAAAGCGGTCTGTGTTTAAGCAATACAGCAAGGAAGGGTGTGGGATGGAAAGGTTAATCAGGTATATTATATATTTGACCTTTCTTGCCAAGTAATGGCTGCTGCAGAAAAAAATGTCATGTAAGAGGCAATTATTCCGAAATGTTTGTAGTCCAGTAGAAAGTAGATATAGATATGGACAGCTGCAAAATTTGATTCACTAACTAACTTACTTAAAACATAAACTATCTATATATTTAATGTAGAGCAACCCAAGAAAAGTATAAGTGCACTCCCTGGAATGTATTATCATTTCTTGGAAAAGAACTTCCATTCTGCTTGCACAATCAATCAAGATCCTTTTTTGTAAGTATGCATACAGTTTATAATTTGTTTTGTACAATTGTTTTTACCTTTAGTCTGACATTGAGTCCCAAAATTACATGTCAGTATCTAGCACTGAATGTCCTGATAACTGTATAAGCTACAGCTTCAAGGCAGCTAGTCAATCTCAGCTTATGGATCCAGATTTTGAATGCCGAAATGGGATTCAATACTCTGCTGTTTATGACAGAGAACTGGAGATAATTTACTCCACTTTATTGGCAGAGGAACAAGGTTTCATTCCAGGCAACCTTATGCCATTTCTACTCTGTAAGAAGAGGTTTAGCAGGTAAAGAACTGATTGGTTATAATTTACCACACAGTTGGGAATTATTTTAGTTGTTGAAGATAATATCCTATTTTATACACAATTATGTCTCAATCATAAGATTATGTTCGCAAAATCAATTTGGTTGACTGAGTTGACTCAATATCAATTCAGTGACGCAAATTCGACTTTTTTGTGTGCGGTGCCTTTGTCATTCTTCCTTTTGGTGGGCTAAAATATCTGCCTGCCTTCAAACCTCCCCCGTATGAAGCTTTAGGCGGGCTGCCTGGGGAGAATTATAAGCAAAAACTGAGTCATTCTGAGCTGCCAGCTAGCTGGAAACTCAGTACTCAGAATCCTCATAAGCGAAGGCGGGAAAACGGGAAAATTCAAAAAGAGTCCCACACAGGGTAACCTTAGTATTATATAGGCTTTGCCTGGCCTGGATCTTTGTTATTGTTATTATCTGTCCAGAAAAATCCGTCTTCACCAGGCCAGTAGGATTTTAAACCCGCCAAAAGGAAGAATAACAAAGGGCGCGCCACAAGACAAAAAGCCAGAAAGACGAATTTCCGTAACAGTTACTGAATACGTGGCACTATAATTTATTGAATGTTACCTTTACTGTTGCCTCATGAATGTATAATGTATCATTTATGAAATTTTCTTCTAGTGATATATCAAAGGTAGAGGTTCAGTTTGACATTGACAAGACAGAGTTCAGTGAGATTACACTGTATACATCATGGGGAGATCGTATTGGAATAGCAGGTACAAAAAATAATAAAGACATGGCTAACTGGTTTACATTTTATGAATATTAAATGCTAGATTAACATATAATATTTCCTCCTGAGGCATTTTTAAAGTTAACTGTGAAAACATACATTTATGATAATATTGCTGCAATCTTCACTAGGTGGAACTCTTGGTCTTTTCAATGGCATATCACTGCTGGCAGCATTTGAGGTTATCTTTTGGCTTGGTTTTCAGATCTTTTTTAATGACAGTACCCAAAAATGGAATAAAAGCAAAAACTATGTGCTCACATGGCTAAAAGACTACTTTAGTAACACAAGCATTCATGGACTGGCTTATGTTTTGTCAGACATTCCATTGATTGGACGTCTAATCTGGACTCTGGCTTTTGGGGTGTCTTCAGTGACTGCTATATATTTAGGCACTACATATTATAATACTAACATTTTAGTTTCTCCAATTGAGGTATGTATGGTTATTATTCAGACAAAAATAAATATAAATTCACTAACCTAAATTAAAAGAGGGCCACAGAACTTTCAGTACCTTGAAGGGAAATGGTGCATGGTGGTTGTTAATTACTTAAATATATAAATTAACTAGCTTCATTGTTGTTAATCTCTTGTATTTTAGCAAATAATTTCGGACACTAACTTTACGGATGAACCATTTCCAGCAATAGTTATTTGTCCAATTCAAAGAGCAGACAGATGGAATCTTCCAAGAGCAATTCTTAATCATATTGAACTATCACAAAGTACGACAGTTGCATGTAAAAGTCACTCTATCCCGCTTTATTGCAGAACACTGATAATAAGGCAGCTGCAGCTGCCATCTAAATTGGTAGGGTTATAACCATGAGGGAAGGATTTTATAAGACCAAAAAATATTGGTCAAATATTAATAATAGGTGGACCAAATATAGATAAAAAAATATTTTGTATTTTACTCTGCTAAAAGACGTAGCAGTGCTGTAGTAGTAAATTTATTCTAATGTCTTTGTGTTCCAGCAAACTTTACTCTGGACATTTCTGATCCTACGTTTCATAATATGGCTTTCAAAGGCCTCTTGGAACAACTGCTTATACATCCATGGTTGCATGGATCACCATTTCTAAATCTAGTGGAGGACCAAGATCTTGAAGTGATTAATGCTACCATGAATCTTATTGCCAAATATCAAGGTAATCACACATTCTCTTATACCAACATGCAATATTTTGTCTTTCAGAGGATAATCCCAAAACTAATTGGGCTCATGAAAGAGTGATGAAAAGTTTAGTCCAAGTTTTTACTGACTTTGAAGAACAAAATGAAGGTTAGTTGTACCTGTATCTAGCACAATAAACATATTAAATGAATACATGTGTAATAGATTGGTTGCCCATTGTTGATGCTTATTTGTCTAAGGGAACACATCCAACTGGTAAACTGTATTTGTCTTATTGATTTGTGCCATTTTTGTTTGATTAACCATGTGATTTTTTTCAGATATAATTAACAATCCAAGCAGATGTCTCTCAGCTGGCAAAGAGAACATAACAGTCAGAGAATATAATGGCAGTTGTTATTACACCAGGTCCTTAGAGCATGAAATATCATTCAATGATTAAATTGGTTATAATTATCCACCAAATATTACCCAGTTAATTTTACTTTCTTTTACTGTTTTTGAAATTACCTGAAAGAAAATTAGTCTTATTAAGTATAAACATGTTGTATTGATTTAATTCAACTGAAGAAATATATATTTAGAAACAATGGATGCTGTAAAGATGGATCCGCAAGGATCCCTATGGCCCTAACTTTTACTTAAAGCAATACAACCTTATGAACTAGCCAGGAAGAAAAAAGTACAACACACAATACAATCAATTTAAAGTTGAGTTTAGCTTTTAAAATTGGTCACCGGACCTGCTCCTATACCCAAATACTCTTGAATCTTTTGATATTTTATGCTCTTAACTTACGACAACTTCCAGTGAGACAACAGGTTAGAAGTTTGACTGTCAAACGTGGTTACATTGTTTTATTACTCGTTACATTCAGAGACAGCTATGTGGAGCTACGTTCAGGACACATGCAATGTACTAAAGCTTGGAACAAGTATTGTGGAGTTAGAGGACAGTTTAGAGGCGGAGTTTGTTGTTAACTGTAAGAGATTTAAGATGAATTATTGCAAATCCTAATAAATCATCTTATTTTTAAATACGTAGATATGCAGAACCTGTCTTCGACCTACATAAGACTAAATAGAACTTCCTTTTGGATTGGTCCCTCTATGCCTCGGAATTACACTTTGCAAGTGAGAACAAAATTAATCTAGGTCATACATAAATTTGGGCTTGGTTCTAGCAATTGTCCTATTCCAAATACATCTTAAAATACTGGCTGAAATACACTTTTTACTACTTCTAGAGTTAGATATGACTTTTGTGCTGCCCCATGAGAAAAAAGAGCTCCCGCATGCCGCAGGGCAAGGTGCAAAATTATTAGTTTAAATATACGGTGGGCAATTAATTCCCAGTTGTTGTTGAAACTTTATGAGCATGCTTACAAATTTGAACTAAAATATTTCTCAAAGGTTGACAGATAAAAACAACTTCATTTAATCCTAAAATAGCTCAATAACAACCATCTTGTTTAATATATTATGTTATAATATATAACAAATATTATTCAATTAGCTAGTAACCGTTTCATACAGTGTAAAAAAATTTTATTTTTAAAGTAGATTTTGTTATTAGCTTTGGAAATTTAAAAGGGTATTCACAAAGATTATCTTTTAAATGCTCTAGATAATACTCGTACATCTACTCATTTAATATCCCTGGTATTGAAATATTGCTCTTCTAAATTCTACTCTCTAGACACCTCCTTTCACCTATACAAGTGTATTTGGTGATACAGAGGTCCAATCTGAACAGACTCTTTGTTTTGTACTTCACACATATGATATGAGATGGCTGTCAGCTGGATGTCAAGAGAAGTATGCAGCTGTCTGCAGAACCAAAGCAGAGTCAATAGGTAATTATGATGAGACTTCCCTTTTCTCTAAGGCCAGGCTATAGGTTTGTTCGAATACATATTTTTGATATTTTCTCTTTTTGGGGCCCCTACGCATATTTTAGACGCTTTCCATTTCCTTTTTCTCATTTGGACAGTACAAATTCGCTTATTTTGTGGTCCCTCTTCATAGAAGTATTAATATATGCATGCTAGGAATGAAGTTTAATAGCCTCCCTGAAGTTTTTTTGGGAACCATATTATGTTAGTAATTACAGTTCATGCACAAAGGAAGAGGAGAAAGAAGAAACAGGCGGGTTTTTTAACATTTGAAATAAAGTATATTCTCAAAGAGGTTTATCTCTCTCTCTCTCTCTCCCTCACTCTCACTCTCTCCAAATATTGCAAACATGATATAACATAATCAAGTGATCTTTTTCAGCTGCATGCAAGTCTTTACTAGGAGAAATAGGCAAGTTAAAGTAATCAATCTCATAATTATAAGATACAATAATAACTCTTTTTAGGGTGCGTCTACACCAGCATAAAAAAAGAAAATATTCGGAAAATATTCTCCACCCGCGCAGCGGGAGGGAGGAATATTTTTCTCCGCGTGAAAAATATTCCTCCCTTTTTTACTACTGTTTGAAGAAGATCTTCCGAATATCTTCCTCGTTTTTATGCTAATGTAGACGCAGCCTTACTTCCAGATGAATCTTATAACAACTACAACTTCTGGAGTCTAGCCTACAACGAAAATGATTCCTCCTGTATTCTATCCTGGCAAGGCCTTGGTCAAAAAGACAAACTGACCTATGATGAAGCTGAACAAAAGTGTTGGTCAGTTAATGGGAGCTTGCCAGTGATACTCAGCAGGGAGGATAACAATTTGTTTATTAAGGCACACGGTAATGCATACTACAACGGTGTTTTCTACTTGGGTTAGTTTAAGAAGTGGAACCAACTTCAACTTTTGTTATAATTGTGGATCTGAGGTCCAAATGAATAACACATTTTTGAACCAGAATTTAATTTTAAGAAAAAACATAGTTTATGACATTTTTCAATATAGTACACTATTATTGACATATTTGCCCAAATGCCAAATCCTTATGTGGGATACTGGACCAAATTTTACTACAGTGACTGAATGGTCTGTCATATTACCTTCATATTTTGCCCCCTGGTGCTTTTCTACAACCTCTATAAAAATGTGACCATCATAATTATAGCCAAAGAACATATAATAGGACTCACTGTCCTAAAGTTTTGGCACAAAACTCACCTTAAACGTATCTTTTTGCAAATGCTTATAAAGTCATTAAATGTAGAGCAGATTAGGAAATTTTATATGGTTAAGGTATAAGAACATAATACACATGGGAATTAATGATTGCTAGCATTTACTAGGAGGTGTCATTTTCATAGCAGTCTCAAAAATGGGCAATTTTGAAAGTAATTGTGACCACTCCATTTCAATTATGTTCCTTTATTGAAGCTATGAAAGGTTTAACAAAAAACTTGTTGAAGTAAAATGTCCTTAAAATTAATTTTACATGCATATAAAGTGAGGTTTACTAAGTTAATAGCTTCTGTATGGACTGTGTATACTGCTTTCCGAAATGAGGGCTGCAAAATTAGGCTTCAAAACAGGCAGGGCCTGAAAAAAAACATCTTCAGTTAAAAACCCTAAAGCCATAAGAGCAACATTAATGAAAAATTGAAAATATAAGGGGTCCTGATCTGCTCTGTATTTTTTTACTTTATACATGTAGGTAGTTAGGTACTTTGATAAAACACGTTTTAAGGCATTTTTGGGCCGATACTTTGGGACACTATATAAAAACACCCTGTATGTTTGGAAAAAGCTGGATCCGGATCCAGATTAGATCCGCGGATTCGGATCCACTAAGCTAAGCTACTATACAAGAAAGTCTCAAGATATATATATATATATATATATATATATATATATATATATATATATATATATATATATATATATATATATATATATAAGCCATTGTCTAGTTGTCATTTGAATAAGATTTATGGTGTTACAGGCTGAGTATGAACGAAGATCTCTCTCAGAGGGGTATTCTAAAATTTCTAATATATGTCTCATTTGACCAGAAACATATATTTTAATATCCCTGTCAGATCCTATATTGAGTATATTGATTTCACTCTATATAACGTCTTCAGTTGCAGGGTATTACAAAGTAAAATATATTATAATATATTATTATTATTGCAGTGGGTGGGACAAACGATCTCCAGATACAATTCCCTCCTGGATGGTGTAAGTTCACTGAAATACAAATTGACATGACGGAATCCGGAATCCAGGAATTTTTATGCTAAAAACTCCGTAACTAAAATTTTGAAAAATTTGGAACATGTAGTAAATCCTAAAACAATTATTTTTCGTATGATTTAGTGCTTTACTAAAGTTTTAAAGAATACCAATGTAGCGGCAATTTGAAGGGAAAGACAGTGGCATTTACTTGAAGAATGGAAAAACACGTTTTTGCTATGTTAACGCTAATTTACTACTTATTTATTATTTTTAGTAGTAAAACAGTAAGTTAAGCAGCAACTCCAATTCTACTAAAATATATTCTTCATGTGGAACAAAATAAGCAATAACATTATTTTTACAGCATACGATGGTCATTCTAAACTAGCGGATAATTACAATCGAGGGGTGATAGACGATCGACAGGTCAACAACCCAACATTCTGGCTTGCGCTGCAGAGAAAGGAAGGAAAGGTTGGCAGAGAAAAGAAGGATCAAACATGCTCGGTTTTGGTATAACTTTCTCATAGCTGCAATGGCCAAATAATGATTTCAATGTTCCCTTTTTGGACGATACCACTGATAGCAGCAGATTGGGTTCCTCAAAATGGCCATCATATCTTGCAATTAATATTCAAGATCCAACCAGACCAAGGCTGGAATCTCATTCATTTGCATCTGTGAGCGCGTGGGACCTTCACAGATGGATAATTTGCAAAGATAAAAATGTCTTGAGTAAGTAATTCTTGTTCAATTATTTGCTTTGTTAATGGGAATTCCTTTATTATACTTAACCGAAGGAGACATTTACTTGTCTACCACTCTTAGATATTTTATGTCTTTAATCATATTTATGTCCAAACAGCAGCTGCATTATACAAATTGACGACACATTTGTAATAATAATTAAAATTAAGATTAAACTTTTTTATGTGCCCCAGAAAAACTTTCACAAGAATCCCAAACAAACATTCGGGCCTGGTTTGGAGATTCATGCCTGAGTGACCGAAAATGCAAGCTGGCCCTTACTTCAGCGGTCCAATTTGCAATAATGAGACGGTAACTACTTAAAATTGTAACTATATTTTTTTACTTTATCACCGGATCGGTCCTGAGTCTATTTGTTCGTTGGTACGACTTTCGCCCCAGGACACTACCCTTTTCGGGTTCATCCACCAGTCCGCACTTATGTGCTTATTTAGTACTTTGATTATTGGATTATTATTATTTATTATGTCTATGATGTTTCTTTGTTATTGGCTGAGCCTTTGTTGTTGTTATTGTTGTGCTTTTGGCCGCTGAGTGCTGGAGTATTGTCGAGGGCGCCATCTATGGGACCTTCATTGAAGCCGCGTAATGCGTATGTGCCGCGTAATGCGTGTGTGTGGGTTGGCCTGACTTCCAGTCCGGCATTTTTTAAAAGATCTGACTTCCAGTCCGATCACTTGGCGAAAAATCGCCGGGGGCGGGGCGCGAACCTGCGACCATCACTGTCGCAAGCCGGCGCCTTGGCAATGAGCTACCATGGCCCCCCTAGTAGTCGGACTTATTGGTGGATTCCGTCTCGTACGATAGAACAAAAAAAGAGCAGAGTAGAAGAGAATATGATTTGAGCGGAATCCGCGATATGAATAAGTTCGCCGTCATTTCAGATGATGGGTTCAGATATTTGACTATAGGGGGCTCCCTCTCCCTCTGTAGGAATGACGCCTCCTATAGACACATGCTGAACCTATCATCTGAAATGACGGCGACCAGAACTCAGTTAAAAGCACATTTCTTTATATATACAGGGTGTTTTTTTAAGTTACCTTTTTGAATGGTTAATAGCTCCTTTCTGGTGCATTTTACAAACTTCTTTGCGAAGTACAAAAAGTTTTGTGAGTATTGGAAATTTTATTATCAAAAATAAAATTTTAAAATTTCATTCCATTTTAGGTGGTTTACTAAATGGCTTAAAAATGAAGGCCGTGTAACTTGTACAATTTGTATTTTTTTCCAAGTTTTTAAGACTTAGAATGGGTTTTTGGGACAAAATAGGTCCCTTAAAGTCATTTTAACCCAACTTACTTAGTAAAATGTGGATTTATTGCCAATTGCCACTTTTAATTTTTGGCATGGTTTACTAGGAACACTTTTGTAAAATCCACCAGTTTGGGGACATTTACAAGAATTTGTTTAAAAATATTGCTTGACATAAAATTTCCAAACCTGATAAAACTTTTTTTACTTCATAAGGAAATTGATATGATGCACTAGAAAGGAGCTATTAAAAATTTAAAAAGGTAACT
>LR140558.1:0-16191 GCA_900659605.1 Tisbe holothuriae | reverse complement strand
AAACTCAAAGGCATTTATGTAGAAAAAAAGGATGGGAAATGTTTTTCTCAAAAGTAGCTCCCGTTGTTCAATCCCATTTCCCATTTTGCTTTTGTAAGTTTAAAACCTGCATAAAATGCCGTGGGTGTACTTAAAACACTGCTGTTATTAAATAGGCCTGTTTGGGCTAGTTCGTGTTGCACGCACGTGCAGTTTTTTATAAACTTTAAACTTTAAACCCTACCTTGGTTTCTTGCTTCGTCTTGATGTTGTCGCCTCGAGAGTTGGAGAAAGAGAGAAAGAACGAAGCTCGCAGGGAGAGAGAGCACACCGCCGGCGTCGGCTGGGTCTGGCTTGGCTCGCCCAGTTGAGTTGCTCAGACGCCGCAACGTGTCCAGCAGCCTAGGCAGACTCCAACGCCAACACCTCGGCAGCAGGAACGGCAGCCTCAGGAGCAGCCGCTGCAGCCCAGAAATCGCATGTTTCAAGCAGCCCAGACGGCTGGAAGACGCCGACAACGGAGAAGGAGAGGAGAAGGATGCTCAGGGGCCTCCGGGACAGCCGCTGCGGGATGCAAGGGACAAAACCGGTTTGCTGAAGGAAGAAGCGGCTCAGACAGGAGTAGCTGAAGCAGCTGGGCGGGAAGAGCGAGTGCAGCGAGAAGCGCGACATCTTGTTAACGAGAAAAAGGCGGGAAACGCGCACATTTTCCCCGCCAGTTAACCAAAGTGTCGCAAAAACGTTGCACGGCCGTCAAAATAGCTTCATTCATTAGTACGTTTCTTTCCTACTTGAGCAACGCCGCACTACTATTATCTACTTTCCTTGTGCTTGAGTGTAACTTGCTCTATGTATATAAAGAGAGTTACTTGAGTGTAGTATGTCTGAAATTTGATAAGATTAAAGAGATATATCAAAAACTAATATGGTATTTATTTACTCAAGCGTACTTCTTTGTTCAGGATAATTTATATTCCACAAAGTAAGAAAATAATTAATAAATAACAGTAAATAACACCAATAATCAAAGTACTAAATTAGCACTTAAGTGCGGACTGGTGGATGAACCCGAAAAGGGTAGTGTCCTGGGGTGAAAGTTGTACCAATGAACGAATAGACTCAGGACCGATTCGGTGATAAAAAGTAAAAAAAGCCCCATAGTGATATACTCAAATCGGGCTAATTTATCGTCCGCAAAGTAAGCTCCATGTAGATTGTTTTACTCAAAACATGTATCCAATGTCCAACTATTGCTCCTCCCCGTTAAGGGACAATTGCTTCTCATCCACAACTATGAAGATTTACGAGTATTTTGTATTCATTACTCAAGCTTCTCGATATGTATCTGTCAATTAGCATTCATAGAGTTCATAGAGCAGTATTGCAGCAGAGTTTACTGTAGGCTCTTAAATACTGCAGTAATTCAGAAGTAGAACTGTCCGAAAAAAATGAACCTTAAAATTAATGCTCGAGCCCAGCGCTCTGAGCGGCTGCTCTTCCATGCCCAGCAATTATTAAATTAAACACGGATAATAAAGTTACTAATATAGTCTTGGTATTTTATAATATATTTTATTCTCATGTTCATAATCGTTCAATATATTAACTTTATTCAGAACTATAGTAACACTTAACACTCGAACCTCCCTCTGGAGACAGCTTCAAAACGACTGTGCAGTCAACATCCATTCCTTATGAAAGATGATCCAGGATTTGAGGCCATGCTCTGTCCTGGGATTGGCCAGAGTCAGACATTTGAAGGCATGGCTGTGATTGGCCGGGGTGACAACAAAGAAAGTGCTGTGATTGGTCATGATGAGATTCCCGATGTTGTGATTGGTCGGTTGTCCAGGTGGCTGGTGAAGCAGATTCTCATGTGGGAGGCTGAGGTGTTTGCAGAGCACGCACAGGATGGGAGAATTTACCCGCCAAAGATGTGAATAGTCTCTTTTGAAAGCAAAAAATAATCGAGATACTGGATGGATCGATCCTTGTCAAGTGGTTTTTTTACTGTCAGAAGCCGATTTTCCCCCCTCTTTCATGCTAAACCACGATTAATCGCGTTTGAAGGCGTTTTTTGTGTGGTATTTTTTTTCAAAGAACGATTAGCATTAAAATGAAGAGAACAAAAATCGGACTTCGTTTACATGCATGAAACCCATGTACTTAATAAACAGTTTATCTAAGATGAAATAATTGAAAACTATGTACACCTCTTAGCTTGGTTATAGTCAAGAAGGTACTTCTTACTATCTATATTAATAAAAAATTAAACAATGTAGCACGGTTATTGACGATTTATTGTTTAAAAAGGAATTTGTCGACTTCATATTAATATTTAAGTAAGTTGCATTTTAGATCAAATTATAGATGCAGTCAATTTACTCAAATATACTCCTTGTCAATAGAATAGACTTAATACTCATAGTTCCTGCAACAAAAGCAGCTCCACATGCCACGCTGTACCTCCTTTGAAGTTTCTTTATTTTTAATGGACAATTTATAGTCCTTACTCCTTACCGAGCATAGATACATGGAGCACTACTGCAGAAATAACCCTGTAGAAGAAATTAACCTTAACAAGTTAACATGCTCGAAACCAACGCTCTACCACTGAGGGGCTGTTCTGCCAGTTATACCCAAAAGTTATTAATTTTAACACGGACAATAAATTTACTAATACAGTAGAGTCCTTGTATATTGTATTATATTTTATTTTATTCTCATGTTCATAATTGTTCAATATATATTAACTTTATTCAGAACTATAGTAACACTTATGATTATGTTAGGTCACTTGAGGTTCTTCTTATTTTAGGTCGAGCAAATGACTTAATTAACTACAAAGTATTACTTCTTTGGCTAACGAATATAATTATATTACGTCTGGTTAGAAGGTAATATATATTGCTTGCGTATAACCAATATTTTAGACATTCTTAACAGAGTATATTGTTATATATTTATCTACAAATTCGGCTTCATATGTTACGTATTCACAGCAATAGTTCAATATAGTTGTTCGGGAATTCTGCTCACTATTCACTACATGATATCCCAATAATGTATTTTGTGTACTTTGTTTGCTTCTAAACGTGCATTTAAAATGACTTCTTGCGCTGCCTCCTGCGCCCGCCGCCCATGGGCGTGTCCTTGCCCTCCGCCGCCCCCTTTGACGCCCCTCCGCCGCCCTCCGGCTCCTGCAGCACGTGCCACCGTTGGATGTGCTGCTTCTGGTAGAGCTTGATGTCCTCCCAGTGCTCCTGGCCGGAGCCGCGGGCGAACATGAAGCCGCCGAGAACGGAGGTGCCGAGGACACGATCTGGGGAGACAATTGGGGATTAATAACTACATATTTGGTATAGTAATGAATATGCAAAGACGTTTATGTCAATGAACTCCTTCTTATACTTTAAAATTGGCGTTAATCTGAATACTGAAGTCTGGTCATGTTACATAACATAATATTGTTTCTTTGCCAGCCATAATGGCATCAAACCCTGTATCAGGTTAACACATTCGCTATTGCTGATAAAATAATTGAATTTTGTGGACTATATTTTGTAATGCAGATTTTTACTTCATGTCAAAGGAAGAGTAGGTTCTTCACTTTAATGGCCTGCCATTTATTCTAATAATTACTTTTCAAATCGTTCAAATAAAGAGAGGTTTTACTTTCAAAGCACCGTCGCGTCCACTAATACTCCAAAGCCTCAAAATTCACCTTTCTCTAGTAGCGGCTGCTGCAGCATGCACGTGACTCTGAGCCCTGCCTGCTCGAACTCGTCCTCCTCGATCCGGAAGTTGAACGACTCCTGGAACTGGGGAGAGAAGTCTTTCTTCACGATGGAAGTCTTCTTGCGTTTCAGCTCCTGAAATATGCCATAATTGAGAGAATACATATAAAATGAATATGACTTGACTTACCTTTGCCTGGTGCATGAGTTGGATTTTAATGTAGGTGTCTGGCGGATTCGTGCCGGAATCAGGCTGAAAGAAACATAAACAGATTAATTAAATATTGCTAAGTTGAATATAGTAGTCATCAATGACTGTAAAATAGAATGAAAAACTCCGATTGAGCGACTTCATATCGCCAGCTTCAGCTGCAGTATAATAGTTGTAGACAAATTTATCCCTATTGAGCCTTGTAAACGCCTTTAAGATAATTAGACAAGTATTTAATTGAGCCTTGTAAACGCCTTTAGATAATTAGACAAGTCTTTAAGTACTCTATAACATACGATTTCCATTACCTTTAGATTTTTGCACTCCACAATGTTAACCGTGAGCCTTGAGATTGTAGCATTGAAACAGATTGAGAGGAGAATTTCGGGCAAGTCAGAATCGCACGTCTTCACATATTTCTCAAGGTCGGAAGTCAAATTCTGGAATTAAGGTTAGAAATGGCGTTGTTATTAATTGATTAAGACTATATTAGTATCATAGTGATTAGTGCATTTAATCGCAAAAGAGAAGAAAATCAAATGCAGATTGTCTTACATGACAGTACATTGTATTACTGGTACAGCGCGAGTTTCTTGACTTTCTCCTGTTATTTTAATAAGACTAGTCAGTTTATTGTTGCTAATGGAGATTGGAGACTAATGACCTCCGAAATATATCCCTTTTCTCAGTCCGAAATACAGTGTCATTTTATAATTGTCTTACAAGTCTGCCTTGTGAGAAGTCGACTTGATCCATTTCGAGCACCGTTTGTCCGATGACGCGATGCTTCCGGTTCACGTCAATGTTGTACACGAGCAGGCGGAGGGAGCGGCTCAGCAGGTCGGCGGGACTGGCCTGGAATCAATGTAATGTTGTCAGTATCCCAGATAACTGAATTGTTTTAAAAGCTTTGGTGTCACATGTTAATGATGTTATGGACACTTCCAGAACTGCAGAGGCTGTGTCATTCATGATACCTGCTTAGCTAACCTTGCATTAGGTTTACTAACAGTAATTGAGTATTCAATTACTATACATTGTCAGTTATTAAAACCGTTTTTGGCAATTGAGGAGTCTTTTTTTCAGGTTATAAATAGCAATGGTAAATTTTAATACCGTCTATTTAGTCCCTTGAGATAGCCTTACAAGAAAATGTAGTGATAAAGAGTACTTTCGATTTCTTCACTCTTTTTCAATTTTCTTAAACAAACAGAATACAATTTCCGGAGGAGGAGACAGAATTCAATTTTGGAATTGGTCTGAGATAGGAGACTCTGGGGAAATAAACATCCTGCACTTGGTAATGGTAATTCAGTAATGGATTCACACTTCCCAATAAGTGTAACCTAATATAATGCAAAACATTGCTAAAAGTCATTACATATAAATGCAACTTGCTATTTGACATCATAATGCTTTAATTGATAAATTCACAAGTAACCATTACAGTTATAACTTCATTGCATATGTAAACTGCATTTCATTAATACACGTCAAATTTTAATAGTTTTATACCTGAAATAGGAACGTCTCGTTGAATGTTGGATTTAGGTCCGCGAATGAGTCTGCACCAGTGGGAGAGCAGCGGCGCTGGCTGCGCTCATCCGGAAGAAGGCAGATCCTGGGGAAAAATGATGAATTAAAAAGTGACTAAAATACATTCTTTTAAATACACAAAGAAAAACTCTATTCCATATTGTATCAGCAGCGGCAATAATTATGAAGGGGCTATAACAACTCTCTTCAACTAACAAAATACCAATGACAGAGCATTAGTGACAACCTTTTAATGCGTAGAATACACGGCATATGATTTATTACTATTTCATCATAATAATCAAATTAATGACGTAACTTTGAATCCAGTCACTGTATTCCAAATGCGATAAATAGTTTTCCGTCTCGAAAATGTTGAATTTTTGTCTTCTTTACAGAATTCGCATTTGAAGGCAATCAGTGACAGCGTGGAAATTGGCATTCAGGGATGCCATTTAAATAGGAAGTAGATAATTTTAATACTGGAATTTGGGTTTCTCTGTCGGAAGGTGACGCAATGCTCTGCTAGCTCTGTCGGAAGGTGATTAACTATAATATAATATAATAAAATGGCATCCCTAATATTCACTCTCATCTAAGAAGAGACAAAACTTGAAATGTCAACATAGTTTGGCTAAATAAGCCTTTTACTTTGACTTTCACTCCATTGAAGACTCTTCTTTTGAAAAGATGAAAGCAACTTTCCGCCAGAAAACGCTATTGATTTGCATATTTTCCCAAACTCTCTTTTTTTTGGCTTTTGATGTATCTCTACATTAAACATTGCAAAATGTTACAGTTGCCAAATATGGAGAAAAAGTCAGGACAACTTAATATGCATCCAAGTGAAAATGAAAAAGTTTGTGAACGCTTTTCTTTGCTTGAAAAGTGCACGCAATTAAATGTTCGCATTTTCAATTTTCTTGGTGACAAATTGCTGTATAATTTCCAAATGTTAATTTCAATTAATGGCAAATAACTTTACTGCACATGGAGGAACTAATAATAACATACTTAATGTTGTTTAAGAGTGCAAATGCATTGTATTGCCCATTATAAATTAAATGTGCATATTGTATGTTTAAATATAAAATTTATTTTAGAAGTTCATTAGTTTAGTTCCCATAAATTTTGGGTTGAAAACAAGACAACTGTTGTATGTCGAAAGTTAGTTTGGGAACAAGACAACTTGCTTTATTCAGTGCAGTACAATTGTAACTTATGACATCTAAAATATGTTTCTCACTTGACATAAGTCTTATTCGTAATCCCCGCCTCCTTTGACTGTTTGGGCAGATTCCTGATCTTCTTGATGAGCACGCTCAGCGACTCGCACGTGTGATCGTAGGTAATACTGAAGTAAAGACGGCCGAGGTGGTTCTCAGGGAACGTCTGGAAAGAAATATATGTTTATATGCATTTCCAGTATTTACTTAACATGAATGTTGAAATCACATTTAGAGCTATAGTATACAATGCTAGATAAATTTCAATATTAGGGGCAGGAACTATTATTGAGAATGACTGTTAGCAAAATACATATAGCTCAGATCAACTACTCCTCTATAAATATGTTTATGCTCTAATCGACTGAGGTAATCTCAGCTATGCTGATAAGACTAAGTTTGGTATACTCTTACTAGAACTGACTCACCTCTGTTTTCTCAGCAATCCGGTCTGGGTCAAGGTAGAGACTTGGGTCGAGACCACCAAGAAGAGCGTGTCCTGAAATTAAAATAGTTTATTTCACATATTCTATGAGAATCTATGAATATTACTTTTCTCATTGATAGGAGCTTCATTTTTGTCGTACAATGTTCCTTTTTTCTCATTCAAATGATGAGCTAGTCATTTGTCAAATAGTTTCAATGGAAAGTGTACGATTTGACAAAATGGGAGTACATTAAATTTCTGCAACGAAAGTGCTCTTTGAAGAAATGAAGTGACTTTAAAAATGTACATAATACGAAAGCTTATATTTGCACCAAAGTACAATATTTCTTTCTCACATGCGTTGAAATGGTAAAAAGGTCAATTTGCACAAATGAAACTTTTCTATAAAGGTCAAGTAGGCGCAATAGATGTAACCTCTACATTGTGTGCAATTTTTGTGCATTTATTTACACATTTAATGTTGCACCTGATTTAAAAATGTACAGGAAGCTACAAAGTATGGTGTGTGTATATTAGCGATAATCTAATTTTACATTTCATCACATTATATAGCCTTGACATTGAGTTACAATTTCCAGTCACTTTTATTGACTTTTATTCCCCACTCAAGTCAAGTCCACTACTCAAGAAAAACTTGAGAGTAGAGAGTAAGAAGCTCTCAAAAGTTTAATGCGACTTGGACGTATTTTTCGTTATTGAAGATTTTTTTCCCTGTCCCCAAAAATAGAACGGATATCCCTTTTGACTTTGAGAAACTTGACAGAGTGGCATTTTAAAGGGAATTAACAAGGTTTTCCTGTGAAAGTTTGACTTGCATTTTGGTTGCATATTGGATTGACAGGCTTGCCTCTTGATTTCGTAGTGAGATGCACCCATCAATATTTGTGCATTAAGTTAACCTTGTGCTTTTAAGAATATGAATGAGATGGAATATTTTATGTTAATCTATCTAATATAATAACATTTTCAGTCAAATCAGATCAATAACCGTAAGATAGGCAGTAGTTAACAATGTTTTAAAAATGGAACATTATCAAAAGAACAAAAATAATACACTAAAGAAATGCTTCTTAAATATACGACGGTATATAAATTACAGCATGCATACATTGCTACTTCTTTTAAATCCTCATACTCGTACTCGTACTCAACGCAATACATTGCAGTCAGCAGAAGAATGTACAATAATAAAAGTGACACTACTCATATCATACATTCATAAAAGCTGACAATTCTAAAGGCCCTACTTCTATTACCATATGCATACAATGGCTAAAAGTTCTTGTACGATTAATCGAATTTGAAAATGCTGTCATCAAGGGTATTGTATTAAATATCCCTGAAGGCACATGTCTCAAACTCACCTGCAATTTCCGGCGCGTGCTCGATGCATATCGACGGCTTTGAATTCTTCCTCGATCCCGGCGCTGATGTGGCTGGACTCCGATTCGGAGGCGTCCACATGTAGATACTGCCCTTGGAATGGCTGCGGGAGCGTCTGGAAAAAGAAGTTTTTTTGATTATAAATGGCATTTTGAATGTTGAGTGTCAATATGTGCAGAGTAAATGTATAAAACCTGTTGATAATCTCTACAGTATGTATTATGTTCTCTTTACAGTTTTCACAGAGTACATGTTTTATAAAGTCAAAGAAATGTCCAGCGTACAACGTACTACTAAGTTTTATGTCGTAATATTACATGAAAGTGCCGCATAATCCTACTCAAAGTAGTTTTCTTCCTGTGTAATATTTCCTCCTTGTAAATGTCGGAGAGCATCTCTTGAGTTTTCTCTCTTTTTGAGTGGGAGGGTTTCGTATTTTCCTCTTTACAGGGTGAACCATTAAGAACTGTAAATGTGAGTAATCGAAGAGCATCTGACATTCTTTAATTGGTTGCTGTTGCATTCAAGATGAGTAACTTTTTAATGGTTGACCCTGTTTATCTCCTCCAAAATTGAATAATGCATAATCCCCAAATGTTATGTATACAACAAATGTTACACAACAAGTCATCTTTTTTGTAGCATTCGAGCATTCGACATTTACTCTCTTTTTTACGGTTCACCCTGTATGAATGTACAGACTGGAATGCACATTATTACTCTGCTGTTGCGTAATATGCTCTTAGGAAACAGTAACAACGACATTGACATTAATCCATCTTTGACCATGATATGAAATATTGTATTACATTTATTGGTTTCTATTAAACAAGTCAATTTATACAACAATCAACCATGTTACAACAAATAAAACACTCTCCACAATGAAGTAGCCTCAAAAGAATGAAAAGCCCACTCAACAAATTGGCCCCTATGCCTGTTCTTTCTTTCTTTTCAAAGGCACCAGCTCAAAATAGACTTTTTTTTCTCTCCAAGCACCAAGAAAACTTGTCACACAAAGAAGCTTAAAAAGTCAATAATAATATATTTCAAAGGCTTTTTTTCGTCAAAAAGGGGCCAAGAAATGGTGAAAGAAAGTCAAACAATGAAGTGAGGGTTCTTTTTTGCACAGCCTGCCTGTGGGTGTGGAACTGCTAAGCTGCAGGTGTGACAATAGCTCTGTAAAGAGTTGATAGTGAGTTTTGCTAAAACTGCATCATGTCATATGGTGAAGTGCATTTTATAAATGATATACGAGTGCCAAAGTTATATCATTAGAATCGTTTGTTGTAAGTAACAATTTAACTAGCGTATTAACGAGTAAATTTAATTTTGCTGTCCTTGCAAACTTGCATAACCCCATACTCAATTATTTATCCTCCTGTGACTCTTCGATGGCTCCAAAGCCGCAGGTCTCCCGCACCCTTCGACTTTTTTGTTGGCACTCTTTGTCTTTGTTCTCAGTGCCAAAGATGAAGAGGAAAAGAAGAAAAGGAGGAACCAGCAGAAGATCCCCTCTTTCAAAAATCAACAGTCTTTAGATTGTTGAGTAACGGGGGTTAAACATGATTTTGATCCTCTATTTTGGTATAGCATAATATAGTCTCATTTAGCTATACAATATACAATACACTAGGTGTTAAAGAAAGAAAGACATTGTGAGAATGTTAAAGGAAATTTGAAATGATTTGAGGATTTTATAACGACGTTAAGTAGAAGAAATGTTAAAAATAGTTTTCTGGCATGAGTATTGGCGGCAGATTTGTTTGAGTAAGAGCAAGGCTTATATAATAGAACAGGTTACCCCGTATGGCATTCTAGGCAGGCTGCAATTTATAAGCGAAACAAGAAAAAATCAAATAATGGAGGGAATATATGTTTGGGTTTAAAGGGAGCAAAATTAGCAAAACAGTACTCAAAGGTGTTTAATCACTTTGATGTCCTATATATAAACTTTTTTACATAAACCTACTTCGACAAACACCTTTGCACAAAATAAAGGAAAACATAATTACATTTTTCTTTTTTTCTGGTGTAAGGCTCTTGTAAGCAGATCTTGCATCTTTTTGCGCATGCGCAAAATTATAAGCAAAGGCGGGAAAACTCATAAAATTCAAAACCATTTTTTCACTGGGTAACCTGTTATATATATCATCCTTGAGTAAGAGTAAGAATTGTGATTAAAATGAAATTTAAACTTCATTAAGCTAGCGCTCAGCTGATATATATTTACGTACTTTGGCTGAGCTGACATGCATTTGTTAATCTAATTTACTGGTCCCATGGAAGTAACAGAGTACAAACTTGTTGCGCTTTTAACTAATGGTTTAAACCTTTTCTGACAAATGGTTACCAAACATGCACTCTTTTGGCTCAATTATCATGTAAAAGTAATCTTTTATAAGTGGATTAAGTATCTGCAGAGAGTGCTTATTGTCATGTAACCCAACCAAAAATAACCCTCCTCTCCGATCTAACATCCTATCAAGAAGCAATCAATAATAATTGGTTGTAGATCGTCAAAGCAATCAAGGGAAAGGATTATGTGCCCACAGTGGTTTTAATTAATATCCCATGAGTATAATAAAAATGGGCAATAAATTATTTTTAAATCCACTGTGCTCTGTCCATTAATTCCTGTTTAAATCCACTGTGCCCTCTGTCTTCTCAGACAGTGTGGACTCTATTTCCAGCTATTTACATTTCGTGCCTTTGGGATTTTCTCTTCTTTCTGATCCAGGATATTGATAGTGTTCCGAGGAAGAAAGGGATCAAATAAAGAGATAAGAATATATTTTACAAGACACGCTTTGAGTTTGTTTTATTAAATATTTGTATACAACTGAACAAAAAGGTGGTTTCATGTTAAAACGTTAGAAGAACGGATTTATCCCGATTTAAGGTCATGTTATGCAATGTCATCATGCCGTTCTAAATTCCATTATCATAAAGACAATTCGATCCTTTGATTGACTCTTGCATCATTGAATGCATTCATGAACACGAAAATGGAACGGAGTACATTTTGAAACATTCATGCCGCTGAGAAGCATGTTAGACTGATAATCCTTGTATTTACATCTTCTTCTGAAAGTAGATGGATTAATGCATAATGGAAATGAGATTAGAGGTCTGGGACAGGAATGGAAGGTTCACAAGGTCTTAATATTTAAAGCCTCTCGTTATTTGTGATGCAGGGGCAAGAAATATACGTAGACGTTATGCTTGAGTGGAATTTTCTGCCTCTAACTTTATTTACTTGGGGTCTGTCTCTATTAAACGATAGTGCTTGGTCCTCATACTCTCAGACACTTTTAAGACTCTCTCTCTCTCTCTCTCTCTCTCTCTCTTCGTGTTTGAACCATTGCTCAATCATCTTGAAACTGAAACAATATTTGCACAAGAAGGAAAGCAAGGAGGAAATGTGACATACGTCAATAACAGGGGTGACATTTTCGCAAAATTCCGTTCTGTGAAGCTATTAACTACAATACTTGTATAATGTTAATGGACTTGTTACTAATGATTAAGTATTGATAACGTATAATAGTTTAATGTGTGCAATATTTACGTCTTTTTATTGCAAAGTGGCATCCCTAACAACTCTCTAATTTACTTGTGAAACGTTTTTCTTCGTCTCATTTTCTACAGAATCACTACACATAGATCATGACTGTCGGGAAAAAGAACCGAGGCTTTAAGAGATGGCTTGAAGCATTTCGTTTCTTATGAACTCATCAGTTAGTAATAATCCCCTAACCTCTTTAATAAAGTTTAAGAAACAACTTTTGTCCAATTACTGATTAACCCTCATTACTACTGTAAGATGTATAAAGTAAATGTTGCACATGTTGTATTGTACCAATCGATTAATTCATTGCAATCACGAAAAGAATATGAAAATATATAATGTTCGACTATGATACTAATGAAGCATCAAATATTTAATTTCATTAGTATGCATTCTTAAAGGTTACAATATAATTATGAATACAACTAAAGCATCCCTTCATGTTTTGCAACAAGTTCTTGAGTCCCTAAATGAAAGAGATCCATAACAAGATAAAAAGAAGCGGATTAAGTCTTCTTACTTTTGTGTTTGCTGTGTGTCCGCCGGGCCTTCAGGGACAGAAACTGTTGCCAACATACGGATGTTTGTCTCTTACAGTCGAGGATTAGCCCGATGAAACATAGCAGCAGTAAAAAAGTTCATCTCATCAAATTTCTTGTAAGAATGTTCGTGTTATGAGCAGCAAGCCAGACAAATTGCGTAGGTTAACATGGCCATGTACTATAAAAGTTATCTGGTTGTTAATTCATAAGCATGCATCCTTATTACCGTTTTGCTTGCAGTATCATTGCTAAGCAGTAGTAGTTGATGTTAATTAGTGTATAAACTACTTTTTTAACTACAATATAGAGAGTCGAGTAGAAAGTTGAATGCAGTACAGACTTTAAAACCGTTGCTAGACAATCAATTTAGTCTTCTTTCTGTCGTTCAATTATCCCTATTTACATAACACTTTACCAGGACTACAATCCCTGCTGAGCCTTTGTAGAAATTGTTCATTAGACCGGAAAAAGGGAGTTTGAATCTTACCTTATTAACGAGTATTATTACTTTAATGAAGTAATATTTACATTTTGTAAATGGGGAAAATGCATATTAACATTACTGCTAATATGAGTGTAACTTGAAAATCCTAGCTTATTAGTATATTTCAAGTGCATACAATTCTAGTGCTTATTTGTGTTGCTTTTATCTTGAGTGGGAACTAAATCCTTTCTTCTTCTCATCCTTTTTCTTTGTGGTTTTTATGGAGGAGATCTCTCAGGCTCTTAATTTACTGCAGGAAAAGGCAAAGGAAGTAAGATTTAAAGCAGTATTATGTACAAAGATTAATGCTGCAGCTAGTGCTTAATTTACACTTTATTTCTGTAAATCGTCATCAGTGAGACTGCAGAAACTTACTCATTGAGAGTATGCCAGAAGCACTTCTAACTGGATAAAATATGCGTAAAAGTCGGAAATGCTGAAATATTCCAACACGATTGCAAATTAGTTTCCGTCCATGTTCGTGATTATTTTTTACGTCATTGTAGTTACTTGTGTTTAACTATGTTTATCGTGTAGTTGTAACTTTAGTGGACTAAAAAGTATTATTGTGTGTACATTTTTTCAAATTTTTATTATAATTATGTGCGTACTTTGTTGATTATCTAATAGGTATTATTTCATTATTTAGTCTTTAAATAAAACCCCTTAATTTGGAATTATGAAATGGAAACCCGAAGGAAAGCCTAATTATAGTCTATGAAGTATTATGAAATGTATGTAAGTCGTCAATGCAATGTCGCTACATCAGTCTTAAGTGGGCTTAATATATCTTGGTCTGTAAATGGCTTAGTTACTTATACACTTATACTTATACTTATATAGTGGCTTATACACAATTCACTGCTAAACTAATGTGACATATTACAACGCAATAAAACGTGATGTAATGGTGATGATTCGATGGAGTGGATGAGTAGAACTTACATGGAATTAGTTCACCAAATAGATGGAGGTAATGAAGGGTAAGTTAGATGTTATTAATCTGACTAAAGAAATACACATATTTTCATACCCCAGAAATGTTTTAATGCCTCTCTTTGACTATTTTAACGATTTGTTAGGCAAAATGTACATATATAAATATTTTAGATACCCACTATTACATTAATCCCTTGCATTTATGAAGAAATTTCCCTATTTTAAGCATCTTAAATGTCTTGTATTACTGACCTCCCCTGACTGTTGTTTGCGGCGGTGAGGAAGATGCTGTTTGTTGACGCCCTCCGCTCCGTGTTCATGCGAGGCATCAGGTTGGAAGAGCTCTGAACGCGGTTCAAACCGAGAGTGGAGACGGAGATGGAAGCAGATCTGAAGGAAAGGACATTTTAATGGTATTCGGCATTAAAATTGGACAAAATTATGTCATGAAATTGCCTTGCTAATGAGATCACTAAGTCACTTAACTACATGTTACATGGCAAAAAAAAATTCGAAGCTCATTTTCAAATAATCTTTGAGACCAACAAAACGACCAATTTCTCATGTAGAACCTACATTTGCAAATGTACTCTAGACTAAATATTTTTAAGACTCTCCTTCTCTTTGGGTCAACGCCTTTTATGTTAATTTATTATAACGTGTTTATTTGCCTCTAAATATTGGTGTTTTCTGTTGGTATCGATAAACAATTTCCCAGCCCACGGATTATTCGATATTTAACAAAGACATGAATTATAATATTTATTTACTAGTGGAGTGTTTTATAATTGTTATTGGCCAAAAAGAAATGGCTAAATATTGGCAATTGTAAGTGAAGAGAGTTTAACTTTTTAAAATGTGACTTTTAGCGAATTTTCTTTTTACAGAAGTCACAAATGTTCTGATATTATGCCAGTTTGGCAGGTAAAATAGTTATTTAAAGGAGTTTGTTGAGCTGAAGTCCGGGAAACCAGATACAGTCACATTACAGTGCGACCTGTATTTATTCCACTTCTCTCGCTACAGGCCTTTGAGTATTTTTCTTACCTGCTCGACCTCCCCGATGACGGCGGCCTTCCATTCACATTTAGACTTGTGGATGACGTCGTGAAAACATCCTGGAGGAGATTCCAGCCTTTGTTTACGAGATTGGCGTCGTCCGGGGCGGTCGTGCTAGCGCCTGAAAATATTAGAATGGACTTATGTTGAGTATGAAAGCTTGTGACTATCGCTAAAGTTTTATATATAGAGAGCTGCTCTAACTATAACTCGGTATTGTTTGACTTGGTTATAGTTGTGTAGTAGTGTGCATTGGCAGAACTGAAACAGTTAGCTCATGAATTAGCTGGTTAAAAAAATTCTGCTAATACATTCCTGTATATTTCAAGTATCCATGCCATGCCATGAACTTGATTGTACGACTGAATGAGACTCCGCTATGATACAAAAGGCCCATTGCATTGTGTACCTTTATACTTCATTCATTAATTGCACAGTTATTGTCTCTAACCATGAAGAAATTCGTCTGAAGAGAGTTATTGTACTTTGCCTTATAATCACGTGCACTCACTTCAAGTTACAAGGAATTGATACTCAATTTTACGACATAATAGATGTAGTTTAATGGAAGGCACTGAGGGATCATATCGGAAATAATGAAGGACTTTTGTCAAAAACTGCTGCAGTACGAACAATAAATTGAGTTACCAAGAATCAATCAATTTTGCACTTTAAAGATACAGTACATGTATGACATATTTCTTGTGATTTGGTCAAATACTGAATGAATGCAAGCTACACGTGTTTAATGGCACGTTAAAGATTTCTGGTACATTAGCTCAGGATGAAGGATAAACTGACATTTAATTAAACTATTATACAACAATAAATAATGTTACTTTCGGCTTAATGTGGCTAAAAAGGGAGTACATGACCTGTTGTATTTTTAACCTTTTTGATATAAAGTATCAATGCCTAAAATATATAATAATAATACTAATATGGATGCATGATAACATACATATAAACTCACCTGATGCTCTCCTACTGTTGTTGTAAGACTGTGACCCTCCCTGCGAGTAGTTTGGCGACAGCGTGGTCTGCTGCCGCCCATTGTTGCTGGAAACTGCGCCCAC
>LR140557.1:0-16200 GCA_900659605.1 Tisbe holothuriae | reverse complement strand
CTCAGTCCCTCGACCGGTCGCGATCGCCTCCGGATCCGCTTTTAGGCGCCAAAATACGAACCGAATCGCTTTTAACAATAGCGGTTACCACACGCTAAGGAATGCTCCTCCTCCCAGGAAGGTATAAATTTATCCAGCCTCGGATCCTAAAACAGGAAATTGTAATATCCAATTTAAAAATATGAAATAAAACATTATATGAGCATGATTTTTTCTTTATACAGTATATAAATTTATTACTCTACTATGGGAAATTAGTCTCCATAACGCCCAATATATTATAATAACAAGGTGGTTCATCCAGATGTGAAATGTATCCTTGTTAATACTGGTCGTAAGAAACCCTATATTATACTGCTCGTATGTGCCAAAATTAATTCCAAGAGTGGTTAAAATATTTATTATTAGACAAAATTAGTTCTACTATTTAATGGAATAATTTGCTTTGCGGTTTTAGCATTCTATGACTCCCCTGAAAAGAGCAAAATGAGGAAGCAGCGATTTCAAAACGTTTGCTGCTTATATGTCTTTTTTAACTCTTGGTGCGCCATCTAGCGTGACATTGATTCAAAAAGAGTCCAAGCAAATTATTCCATTGGTGTGACAGCAATTTCCAGTTTTTTCTCGTGAAGTAACGACCGCGAATAGCTGGTTCGAATGGCTTAAAATATATGTAAATGTTAACACTTTACTTATTTTCATTCCGAATTCAAATTATATTGCTGCTTGTCTTACTGACGACTGATTAAAACCGTTAACGCTGCACTTCGTCTTGTTGACGAATGTTTTCAATCCAGTCGACAACATGAAGTTGCATTGTCAAATTGTTCTTGTCCTTTTGTTCGCATCACTGAACTATACCTTCAGTGGACCCAATATTGCAGTCTGTCCGAAGTATGGATGCCCATGGAATCAGGTAATGAAGTAGTAGTAATTAGAAAAGGCTTTAGTAGTAATACTGTAAATGTCAATAATAGGCCGAATGATACTGTTTCCGACCTCCACTCGAGAGAGCTGTAAAGTTTTCGTGTATCAAGATCATCAAGCCAAGTATTTAATATAAAAGTAGAGGCAAAGACAAACGCATTTGCACGTATTTTAGACCTGTTGCCTGACCGGCCTGTCCCCTGAGGGTTATGCCTGCTGCAACCACCCTCGTGCAGTCTGCTGCGCCAATGGGATCAACTGCTGTCCAGAGGGAACCGTCTGCGACTCGAGAGGGAATCGGTGCGATCCTGTGGCCATGGTGAGTTAGAAACCTCGGAAGAATCTAGAAGAGTTACTGTTGTCCTATGAGGGATGTTGTATTAAGATTGGTATGGGCCTTTCTCTCTTTACCTTTAGTCTAGATCAGTACATTATTAAGTACATGGATCAGTACTACAACAATATAGTTCCCCTTTCTTTCAGGCTTCCTTCATAAGGGCAATTATCAACGGCGGACTTGCTTATAAGAGTACGGAATTAAGGAATTACTAGTATATCATTGAAAATATATTGAGAAAACATTAGACAATCCGAATAATTGACCAACGCAATATATTTCATCGTATCTCTCGCAACCTTCCCACATAAATCCGCCGATTTAGTAGAAAATAATAAACATTTACAGTTAACATATTTATGTATATTTTCTATATTTTCTCTTGTGTTCAAATTATAAACTACACTCAATTAATTTGTTCTTTCATAGTTAACTCGGGTGCGGGTAATTTTTGTTCATTTCTCGCTCTACACACGGCTCTAAGCCCGTCAAGAATTACAGTCTTTAAAACTTTACCTGAACAGTTAAAGTAATGATTTATTACATGATCATTATGAGGTTCGAGTTACATTATTACAATTTTATTTACAACAATTTTTGTGACTTTCATAAAACTGACATAGACGACAAAAAGCCACGAATTATACAATTGGAATAATAATTAGATTTATGGGGATTTTGTTACTTTCTCATTTTAACATGACAAATACTGATTCTGTTCCATATATATGAAGTTAAAACTAAGTTAGATTTTGTGTAAAAATGTTCAATTACTCTCATGCACACCAATGTTTAAATGATGAATTTTAAAGCAAAATTTTCCAAGGAAGTTAAATGGAAAGAGAGATTTTTAGTTTTTGGTTTCTTTTCTGCATGAATTTAATTTCTTTTCAATATATGTCTTTAAAAGAGTCTCTCTACAGCTTTAAAAATTGTGCTTTAACTTTATGACGAATAATGGCTATGAGTTTTATTGCGATGCAAAACATGATGTGTTTTTAAACATGAGGAGTAGATTTCTTTGGGAATAATTTATATATGTGTAGCAATTTTACAATTTTTCTCTCCAAAAGTAGCTTTCATAAAAGGTTCCTCTCAGTAGCTGAAAGATCATAATTCTATCTTTTAAAATGTTGCCCTTGAAAGCAGCTTCTTGTATTTTATTATTATGCTGTTTTGTAGTCAGATGGGGAAGGCTGAGATGGGGAATCAATTAATACAAGACCTATAGAGATGTCATATAGGCGCATAATTGATTTTAATCCATACACTTTGTATCTATGACAATATGTGAATATAGCCAATATGCAAGTTTTATCCCTCATATAGCTTCTTTTGTCAATAAAAGTGCATTTTATACACCATTGTATGACATTTTGGTGCACATTTTATCCCTTTTAGTTGCACGTGCTGACCTCGACCTGCATCTCGCACTCCTCGCACTCGACGAAGCAGCACCAGTGGAACTTGCACTTGCACCGTTTCTTCTGCTTCTCAGTGCGGGTCGTGTAGCCGCGGTTGCAGCAGAGGACGCCGCAGCCGTCGCGGCCGTCAGAGTTCTGGAAATAAAACATGGAAGTTAGTAAATAGAACGTAAACTGTAGTGAAATAGTTGTTGTATAAAATGGCATTTTATCCTTACTTTTTACTCAATAAAAATAAAATGAACAGTATTTATACACACAGTCATTCGGCATAACCACATAAAATAAAAAATGACTAAAATATGAAACATATGAAGTAAAGTATGATCAACAAAATGGACAAAAACCACTGTTTTGTTTAACTGTAGCGTCTTTTTATTAAGGGCTTACTTTTTATAACTCCCTTCTTTATGGCGAATTCTTGCATGTCTTTTTTGCTTAAAAATGTCTCCAACTGTCGTTGTTCTTGTTAACAGAGACACATTTCATCAAAATGAATTAAATGGTGACATATTTTAAGCATACGAACATGCCACTGCCCTTAAAACGTCGCTTTATAATGAGACTCCCTGTGTATTCATTAGCTTATCTATTTTATAATTAACTGGGGAGTTTCGAAAATAATAATGAAAGGCGGTCAACATATTTGAAATGACTCCATTTCGAAACCTCATTATATGCATAAGAGGGAGAAGAATAACCTCTATATAATGCATAAAAAGGGAAGCAATAGAAGAAGAGTATCGTTTCAAAATATGCCCTAATTGGTATTACTATTGTAACTCTATACTGTAGAGTATTAGCTTGAAAGAAATGGGAAAAGGATCCTAATGGAAACGGTTATTGCTTAAGACTCAGGGTTGCCATTTTGTTCAAGAAGTACGCTAAAAATAACATCATATTAGAGCAAATTTGACTTCAAAATTAACCCTGATTAGGCGGTTATGATATAGGGTTGATGTTTCATTCAACAATTACTTTTGTAATATGAATTTATTGTGTTGTTTGTATAAATAGCAACCCTAACATTGCTTTTGTGCACTGCAGTTAGCCGACGTCTTGTTCTCTTTTGCAGACTATTCTCGTAAGAATTAAGTGAAATGACCTTGTTTTATAATTTTATTTCGCGTTGACTGAAAACTTGACTTTTGCCTTTAATAAAACACCGAGAGATGAAAAACAACAACGAGCTTATACCCGCCGAGTTTCCCTCAAAGACCGCGTGAAAGTTCACATCCGCAAGATTAAGATACATGAGATGCAAGAATAAGGCATCTTTAAAAGAGCAAAAAACCCTTATTCTTGCGTCGTATTACCTTAATCTTGCATGTTAACTTTCACACAAAGTTCACGGCGTGAAGGTAGCACTGAATGAAACTCGGCGGGTAAATGTAGTAAATCGGGTCGAAAAATGTAGATTACTTACCGGGTTGCACTCCCTGCCGTGCGTCCCTAACGACCCCTTCTCCATGTCGAGCTCGCAGTAGTCCGGGCTGGACTTGAGATAGACGAGGTCGGTGTCGGTGTGCGGCTTGTACCGCTGGTTGCGCGTCATCAGCATGCGGCGGCCGCGGCGTTTGCGCTGCTGGACTTCGTGGGCAGTGTCGAACTTTTTCTTGAGGATTTCACCAATCTGGAAAAAATGAACAATTAATACAAGTGAAACCCAAGTCAGTTCCGTTGTTTGTTTGTTTATTATAACCTTGTGCGTTTAATATATTACAATTAATTTCGCGGTTACGATCAGCTTTAATTATGATTATGGTATGACAGATGACAGTTACTCTTCCTCGTCCTCCTCCGCCTCCCGCAGTAGACTCCTGATTGGATGACAGAGGGCGATATCGGGCAGTAGGTGGATGTTCTTGTTGGTTGTTAGTTCCAGTTGACCCGTTATCTCCTTGACAGCTTTCCTTGTTCCTGGGCATTGCTTAACCAGGTGGAAGGCGTCCTCCGTTTCCGCTCCGCAATGTCTGCACTCCTTTGGGTGATCTTTATCTTTGTTCCATTCATGGTAGCCAAGCCGGTTAAAGCCTGTTATTAGTTGAACAGCTAAGCCGGCTTCCTCTCTGCTTCCCTGATACATCTTCCTTGTCAATGTTTTGTCCGGTTCAGTCATCCATAGTCAGTTCCGTTGATTCACTCCTTTTACTTTCTACTTTCTTGATAATTACTTAATTAGTATACGCGTTGAAAGAGCGCACAAGAACGGTTATTTTTGCGACAGTCAATTTATGAAGTAAGAATGCAGTTAATCACCGCTTCCAACCTTTCGAAAATCCTTTTTGACCCCCGTAATTTTCACTAATTAGTTTGTCAGCCCTGGACTCTAACATATTGACTTTGACATTTATATTGCTACCCTTCTTCTTCCTCCTTCCCCCAGTAGCAGTGTTATTATTGGGTAACAAAACCCAAGAAAGAACTTCTGAAAAGGACCTCCTAAAAACTTTGGTGGCCCTTTTCTTTTTTAAACTTGTCGACAGCAAACTAAAATATATTACGAGATGTGTTTCGAGTTATGTTTCGAAAGAATGACGTTTTTTTCTCGAGTATGGACCGGGCACTATTAAGATGTTTTAAGATCATCTTTATGGTGGAGACACGTTTGGTACTTGTAAATATAAGCTATAAATGAGATTATAAACTCATGCATTAAGCCATTTTGTCAACTAAAGCGTTATTTTCGTGACCTACCTCTCTGAATGGCGGCAAACTTCTCCAGCAAGTCTTGAGCTCACACGATCCCGACACTCCGTGGCATTTGCACTCAACCTTCATGTGACGCTTCAGGAGCTGAAATAAACAATATATATTAAGTTATATTCATGGCAGTTCTCTCTAGAAAATGAAGCAATACTTGTATTCTCCACAAAAATGGGCGGGGATTTGGGTTCGACTTTGACATGGATTTTGCGTCCCTTTCTTTCTTGGGAGGTCCCCAAACTCTGCCCAAGTGTAAAAACGAGCAAATTGGCTCAAGCCTTAAACACAATTCAGGGTTGCATTGTGTGTTACTGTTACAGTTGTTTATTTTATGCAGTGACATATGCTGCAATGGCAGCCCTTATGAGTATCTTTGGCGGGTCCAAGAGCAAGAAAATTGAGTCGTAGGATGTTTGCGATTGAATCGGTGCAAGGTTAAAGGAGTCTAAAACTGTCTTTGTTGCCTTGGATTTTGTATCTTATATATTTGCAATATCTTCAAAATGGGTGTGGTTTTATGTGACAATATCGCATATTTGGTGCTCTTTTATGCGTATATGATAAGACCTATCACAAGTCAATGCTCTCTAAATTACGGAGAAAAGACCATTTCTTTACAATTTCGGGTAAAATTAAGGAATAATTACGTTTTCCACGTCGAAATGCAAAGACCGCACACAATTTGGACGTGATTTTGGTTTCGCCCATAGCGTCGTTTTAAACGCTCATTAGAATACATAACACTTTGGGAAGATTTAATTATACGCCCGCTTTGAAGAAGAAGAAGGGAATGAGCGTTTTGGGGCGTATTTTTCTGGGTAATGGCTTAGTTATATCAGAGAGATAGAGAGACTAGTATGGCTTGTTTTAACAGGAGAAATACCAATATTATGACGAGTACTTTTTCTTCATGTTGTTGTAATAATAAAAGCATGACTTAATCAGAAAGCTGGAACAAAGGAAAAATTGGGTCTTCTCTAGTTATTTGTCTCGTTTTTTGCTCCTTTTTGTCTCAGCCTGAATATTATTAATGACTTTTGAGGCGAACTTATACATTGTTTATAAAAAGGGGGATGCTAGGGAGGAATTACTATACACGACGACAAAGGTATTGAAAGGAAACCTGAATGGGGAGCGAGCAAATGAAGTTGTTGCCGATGATGGTATTAAAATACAGGGTGAGACTTTAATAACTGGACAAAGACATTAAACGTAAACTTAAGTGTTCTTAAATTGTGCCACCACATCAATAAAAGTAAGGCTTTAAAGGACTTTAATAAACCACCAATCAAAAAGCATCACCCTGTCCTCATGCTATTCTTATTCATGCAGGTTTTTGGTTTTCGTCGTTTCTGGCCACATTCTATTTATGCGTGTGGTCTCTCTTTCAAAGTCTGTAATTGACGGCCTTTTAATGGCCGCTTTTATAGCCCAAGCCGACAGAAAGAAGCGACCCGGCGAAAATGGAAGTGCCATTTTTACGTTAGCTATTGCGAAAAAGGGTCTCGTCGGGGTGTGGTGTTAAAGGAAAAGTCAGAAGGGGAATGATGATATTAGAACCGAAAAACGCTCATTGCCAAAGCACGAACAGGGATGCCAGTTTGAAGCAAATAGACATGGTTCAGACTACAAATTTGCCATCATTAAAGCTGTATTTAGAACAGAATGGCATCCCTAACATGTGATTGCCCCGGAGTTTACAACTGCCAATTTCCTCCCCTTTCCTATACAGAGAATGTTATTATTATATTATATTGCGTTTTTGGGTTATAGGAGAAACTAAAAAAGAAGAAGTCAGTGTGTGTTAATAGACGATTATAGATTGAATTTGCGGCTTCTTCTCCGATTTCTCACTTTAACACGGCTTTTTATTCGTGGAAGTCCCTGATTGATTCAGTGGAATTATGGAAAAGGGGGACTTTTTCCGAATATGAGTAAGCCAATCAATATTGACCAAACCATTTGAAGGTGTAATATTACGGACTTTACAAAAAATTTAATTAGCCTTATTAAATATAATGCACAGTGGTTTAATTTCACTCACCTTCCGTCCAGCTTCATTATTGTGCAGATTCATGAGCGGCTGAGCCATGTTCGGCTTTTTCCGGCTCTTGCGGCGGTCTCGGGCGTCCACAAAGTTCCGGGAGAAGGTGATGCCGAAATCGACGTTATCGGAGCAGCCGGACCACTGTGGATAGGATTATATTAGTATATGAAACCATTGTGAAATATTGTTTGTATTTCCAAGGAATTCTCTCTACCCCAGTTCCTAAATTATATGATAAACAACATAATTTGTAAGAAAAATAAGGCCACCCTGGAAGAACCAAGAGCGTGAAACTGATTTCCCACCAAAACCGTGTAAAAACCATCATATTAACGGCTAGCTACCCAAGTCTTGCAATTATTATTATGATCGTTCAATAAAATCGGTAATTACATCTTTGCAAACGCTTTTCCCACAAATCACAAAAATGAACGATCACAGTTTAATTACTAAATAGAATCAGGGATGCCATTTTTAATAAACTCACCTCAAACCCTTCCTCAGACGGCCCTCTCAACGACCGATCACACCCACAGTTCTCCAACTCTCCCGCCGAGCACGCCCTCGTCAGCGCATGCGCCACGCCCGCCGACGATATCGCGTGGACAAACGCCATCTCCTTCGTGCCTAAACAAACACATTAGCCATAGATGTCAGTGCAAAAGTCTTATTGATATCAATGCTCACCCTTACCTGCGGACACTACTGGATACGGCGTGTAGTTGTCTTGCCACTTCTTCAGCTCAGCCTGCTGCTTGATGGCGAGCTGCTGCTCCTGACGGCGGCGTCCCTTATTCCCCTTACGGCCCTTACGCCCCTTGCCCTTACGTCCCTTATTCCGTCGCTGCTGCTTCGGCAGGACAATGGTCATGTCCGGCGCGTTGGACGCGGCCGCGGGCAGGTTCTGCACCATGTACGTCTCATTCGCGTATGCGGTCGTGGGCACGGTCCTGTCCTTGATGGTGTAGGATGCGGTGTTGAGGATGACCGGTTTGTTGTTGTTTGTGGGCGTGTCTTTTGTCGGTGTGGTTGTGGGCGGGGCGGTGGCGTTGGCGCTGTTGTCCTTGTTGATGATGACTTCGTTGTCGGTGGTGTCGGTGCCGCTGTTGACGCCGTGGCGGGCTGGAATAAATTTATATTACTATAGGAAACCACTGTGACATTATAATTGGAAAAGTAATATTACATTAATAGAGGATTTTATCCTAGTTTGTGCTTTTTACCGTGCAGCAGTGAAAAATAGCTCAATAAAACCCGTTCTCCAACTTCAGTCTTCATATTCCATGTTTGCGGAGACGGTATTTTTGCACACTTTTAGGCCCTCAAGGCCTCATTTTCCTCTCTCTCTTAAAAGTCCCAAATAGCATGGCATTACCATCCCAATACTTTATGCCCAATTTGACAGGGGAAGAAGAAGAAAACTTTAATTTTTGTGCGAATATTTTGAAGCTCTCATAATATAATTCCGGCCGCCCGTATTTTGTGCAAATTGCATGTCAGTTTTTGCGTAGAAATATATTATTCGATTCGCGTGATCTTCTCTAAATATATCGACCAACTAGATTAAACATTATACGAATATTATTAATAATAATGTTCTGCTTTAGTCGGGTCTTTGGAGAGATCATTTAACAGGAAAAATATGGCTCTAATTTGACTTTTCGACACCTGTTTAAAATCGGGTTTAAATCTGTCAGAATTCAGGGTAAATTAGCGCCACTTTGTGCATCAAAGTTAGACGATTGAACCGCTCTCTTATTAGAGGGTTAAAATAGACCTATATTAATATGATAAAAGCGTGACTATTTAGTTGATATTTGAGTTATTTTAACAGGGAAAATTACCCTCTATTCGAGCTAGTATGGCACTATGCAAAACAAGGTAGTATATTCTAAGTTATCTCATTGTGTATAGACAAAATACCTTATATAATGTTCTGCACTCAATAAAATATCTTGCCCCTTGAATAAAGTCAATTTCTACCCTCTTTTCTTCATCCTCCACTCCAAGGCAATTCAATACGGATAAATCTCCCGCAGATAATATGCAATCAACTTCAGTAAACATTGAGATGACCCGACCAGATAGTTTTAATGCAATTACAGTAAATGGAGCTTTATAATGTCCGGTTGGACAGCCTACCATCCATTGTAAGACAGTTCAAACATTCCATATGCATGTTTAGTGTTTGTATTACGTTGGAATTGATCTCTAGAGGGTGGAGGAGAAGGAGCAAAAAATCTGTTCGATGCGGGAGATTCTTCTTTTGACGATTCAATCAGAAATGGGAGTAGACTCAAGAGTGGAGAAGAAATAATAATATGCGAAGAGATGCCTTTTTGAGGTCAAGTGTCGATTATATGCAAGGTTATATTACATAATACGGGAATTACACTAATATCTTAGCTTTGTAAATGAAAATTACATTACAGATGTCAAGTTTATTTGGTATTGTATAGATAGCAGTGTGTAGGGACACTAGTGCCTGCCATGTTCTGCTCATTAAGTGGCTATAAATTACTGCATGTTTGAGTGCTATTAACGAGATATTAAACTTTTGATTATTCACGGCTGTGAATCTTCTTCATATGACTCGTGTTCTCTAATGAGAGAATCGTTATTATTAAATTAGTCATGGATTTGAGTATTACAAGAACACAAGTGTAACAGAGAATATCTTCATGTTTTCTGTGGTATTCGTCTTCTTTACTTTAAAAGTTTGTTTTTAAAAGGCCCCATTTGTCGCAGTCCCCAAATGCTATTATTTCCCTCGGCGGCGCGAGAACTTGTCTCTGCACCAAATATGGTTAAAACGTGCTTAAATGGGACATCAGAAGACCTTTTAAATGATGAAAAATGACATCGTCTTGATTGTCCCTCTAAAAATAATAATAATAAGACCAAATGAAGCGTCAATTTGATTTGTGAGGGGTGGAGAAACCTGAAATAGGAGTGTCAGCGTTTTCTCTGATTACAGGGTTGCCATTTTTTACATTATCAGTGCCATATGCTAACATTATGGCATCCCTAACAGAGAGTTTTTACCAGTTACTCGATTCCGAGAACAGTAGGTTACACATTCTTAGGCAAAATAACTCTAAGATACACTTAATGAGATACAGTAACAGTTACTTGTTAAGTAACTACATTAAAATTACAGTAACTGATTACTTTCCATCCCTATAAAACAGTTGACCGGACGTCGTCGTCCCTCCCGAGTAAATTACAGGTCCTGCGCACTTTACAAAGGAAACCCTTCCTATCCTGGACACCATTTCCGATACAACATTAACCCCACCGAGCTGCAATCCTCCATTTGCAGCTCCGTGTATATCGTCAATGATCGTCCAAAGGAGGTCTCATAAGTGTCAAAGACATGGACACGAGAGGAAGACAGTTTCTTGGCAAAATAAAAAAGAGAGCTGGGGAATAATATATATCGGAAGAAATGCATACGTGTAAAAAGGGGTTAACATGTCAAATGGCATTTTATAAGCACATTGGAAGATTGAATTGTACAATATGTTAGATTATTGTCTTAAGAAGAGTCCTTATTTCTTAATATTGTCTTCTTCTAAGACAAAATACGGTCCTTACTCACGTATGCCAATGTCATCTCACCAAAAAGGGATTTCTTTTTCTTTGTGCGATGCTCTCTTTTCTTTTTGTCTCTCTGCGGCTGCGATGACATTTCCTTCTGACATGCGTTTTATATACGTTTGTTCTTTGGAAGACATGTCATAGACACACACGAGAGAAGCATGTTATATGGTTATGTAGGGATTGAAGACAAATCTTTGTTTAACTTAATGAAGTAAAAAATACTTATTTAAAAGAAAATGCAATAACATTTGGTTAACTATCGTATGTAAAGTCTCTTATCGTATGTTCTGTATTGACGTTTGTCGTATATACCCTGTACCATTGATACCAATGCAATGGTAGTATACGAGGCATTGTCTTACATTTGTAAATAAGGATCGGGGAAAGCGGCGCCGGGAAAAGAAGGCCAAAAAATAAATAAAGTGATCGTCGTTCCGGAAAGTAGACAGTTTTTTGGCTGGGAGCAAAAACAGTTTACTTACGTCTACTCGGTACTAAATTGGATTAAAAAGGCTACTAGGGTGGCTGTTTAGATACAAATTGGGTTAAAATATGCCTTTAGAGGTCTTTATACTAAACACTGGTTTAGACTTCAGAAGCGCCTTATTTTGAGAATATTTAAAACATGTCTCGTTTTGTAGCAATACCGGTTTTGGGGAGAAGAAGAAGAAAAACACTCTAGATATTTTGAACCGATTTTAATAAAGGTCTTAATTGAAATTTCATGTTCCAATGGGTTTCAAATATTGAACTTATCAAGAATAATCTTGTCTTAATTCTTATGAGAAAAAGAGTATCTTTAGTTCGGTTTTTGACCATCTTTAATTAGCCATTTTTACAATTCAAAACTATTCCATAGAGCCCACCCAACCCGGATTCTAATTGGCAGTGATATTACACACCTTTAAGACACCGCCAAAAGCTTCTTCTTCTTCACTCTTTGCGCTCTGTAATCAAAACAAAATAGATCTTTGACACTGATAGAAGAGCGACAGCGGCGGAAATATTCCTTTTGTTTTAAAGGTGCAAAAATATCGACGAAGGAAATCTTAATAATCTGGCCAACTGTTACTTTTATATAACATGGACTAGATTTTAACCATTTATAGCAAATTATGGTTATATTCTACTTGAGCCATTTTATATCCGTTTATTAATTAACGTCAAAATTACCTAGGATGTCCTATTCAGAGACTCTTTGAAATAACATGGACTAGATTAGGAACCACTTGATCAAAAATATCTTGCATATAATCCCTAATAAGTTTTGTTGTTATTCAAACAATTTTCAGTAATCCTCTGTTGAAAAAAGAGGAAGTGAGCTTTGGTTTCGTTGCCGACTAAAGGATTGAATCCATGGATTTATAGTTTTAGACAAGGTTGTTTTAAGTCTATGATTCAATAATCGCGTGCTGCATCTCAATACAATTCTTTTGTAAATCCACTTCACAGAGGGTGGCTAATGAAAATGTCAAAAGATATAAAACGTAAAAGGTTGCTAAAAAGGGCAAATCTTGCCCGTTTTAGCATCAATTTGTGACTTTAAACAGACGCTTTTAAGGACATTTTCTAACCCTTTTTCCAAACCACTCCATTATATTCACAGAGACAGAAAAAAGGCAGCTGCAAATCATAATCATAAAGTAGTTGCTGTTGATCTCCTGTCAGCAAATTCTCCTTCTCTCTCTCCCGCGGTGTGAGCAAATAATAATGAGAATGATTATTAGCTCTGGTTTCCTCTTTCAAAAATTGCATCTGGTCATTACAAAAATGCATTTTCGATCACTGGAGTTATTAGTACAGCAGCAGACATTGATCCCAGAGAGGTTGAATACGAGAACAAAGCTTTTATTAATCTCAACCTCTCTACTGTTGACAAAACCCTTTTCTCACAACGACCCGATGACAGCTCCAAAAGGTATCACCGCGATGATGGAGCGGCCAGCACATAATCAACCATTCACAATAGAGATAAGCGTCAATAACATTAATGAACATTGGCAATGATAAACACATATCCGGTAGTGTTAGATGACGTACCTTTCCTGCTCAGCCTCTTTCCACGCCTGAAGTCCGAATCCCTCTGATAGGCGGCGGCACGGCGACGATTGTTACCATAGCTGTTATCATAACTTCCAGGGTATTGCTGCGGTTGCTGTTGACCGTACTGCTGCATGGATCCACTATAAGGCCGTCTATTATTGTTGTTGTTATAACTATTCCTGCTTCCACGACTGTTGCCTTGTTGCTGCTGCTGCTGCTGCATCCAGTGCGACCCTTGTTTATTGGCATTCATATCCATCATGGACGCAAAGTCCCTTCCATTGCCCTGGAATTGCATCCGACCGTTAGCGCCGTCGGTCTGGAATTGCATCCGACCGTTGCCTCCTCCATTCACCTCGCCAAGGGTTGCTCTCATGTCGTCGTAGTCCTTCTGGAAGATCATCCGGTTCTCGTGGGTTGAGCAGTTCCAGCGGCGGGCCCGGAATTGGAACTGGCATTCGTCGATGGCGCGCGCCGCGCCCTCGCGGACAGAGTCCATGAAACTGGGGTTCTTCTTGCAGAAGTTGATCTGGAAATAAAACGAATTAAACACCCATATAGTAATATAGAGTATGGACTCTTGCTCAGGTCATGAAGAATGTTAAAATCCCACTCAAATAGTGGCCGAATGTGAAACAATCACGTTTAACACAAGACCCTTTTTGCTATCATATCTGAGCACATCCCTTTCTTTCTCTTCTTCCACCACAATCTTGAAAGCTCATATTTTCTTTTCATTGGCTCTTTTCTCCGGTCGGATGAATCCCATCAATTCCACCGATGACATCAACAAAAAGGACAAAAGCGAGTTCAATGGATTTTTCCCTTAAGAAAATAGTGATGAGAATTGAACGCGCTCAAGTGAAATGATGGACTTCAATTTTCACCTCTGGGGAGGAAGAAAATGTCCCCCAAGAAAATAATGTCCTTATAAAAGGCATATGCCCTTGGAAAACGCTTTTCTGTTTTACCTGTTTCTTAATAAGTGATCCTTTCATGGTGTCGCACATTTGCTCCGGGGGGTTCATCGTTGCAATGGAGTTGATCTTGGAAAGGGCTCTGAAAATAAAACATTTGTAGATGTTAAACAGTCTTATTCGAGTTTTATTCGAGACAGGTGACATTTTTCCCCGACTGTGTATAAAATCAAAAGCTCACATTCTATCAATACTCTGATCCGAAAATAGACCCTGTTTGGCATCGGACCTCAGACGATGTTATTCAAACTATGTCTTGGGGACAGTCAGGGTTGCCATTATATCTAGAAATATTTCGCCTATCCCACTATAATGTACAGTGGAATTATGCGGATAATGAAGAAACTGTCATCCCTGATCAAAGTTGACTCTGTGACGAAGTGGCGAGCACAACGAATCGAACCAAAGACAGGATTCGACATGCCCCGATCAGAAAGGAGGAAACCCTTCACTGGAATATGCACAGAGGAGACGTTGGAATTTATCGGGTAAAAGTGGACTACAGACGCACTTTTACTGCTCCATATCCAATAGAAGGACTCGTTTATTAATAAGGAACCGAGCTCTGTAAAGCGTCCTTCTTGTTTGTTTCCCACAGTTGGCTTTTTTACATGATCGATGCTCAATCAAAAGACATTCTTGATTGCAAAAGTACGACCAGACAAAATCGAAGCAGCTGCTATTGGTTTAGTCGGGGGCTCGAAATATTGTCATGCTAAAAGAAGGCTTTAAAGATTGTCATTTGAATTCGTGACCCATTATTTCATACAGGGTTGATATTTCACATGTAGAAATCTTGCAACAGATGTTAAACACATCTGACCAAAAATAGGATTACCTTGGGTGGGCCTCTCTATTACAACGCCCATACAAAAGACTTTTAATCATAATTACAAATATTAACTAATCCCGGCAGTCCCCATATGGCTTCATTTAAACAAAAGGGGTTTTGGTAGCTGCTATTACCGTAGCTCATAGCGATATCAATCTACAGCTCGGTGAGTCTATTAAATAAACCGCGCATTGCGTTTTAAAACGTTCTTTTGACCTCATGCTGAGTCTAAAGTCGACGGCACGAACTTTCATGAGAATGGACGGGAAACGTAAGACAAAAGAGGGGAAGAAAAGGCTTAAAAGATGCAGAATGTCATACTTGAAGAATGTATGGAATATTTTCAGGAAGTCGGATATCAAATTCAATCATTTTACTAGTACACTCTGAGCAAAATTAAGCTAATTGATGTTACACTATGTAGCATTTTAACCATTTAATAGCGTTTTAAGCACACATTTTGTACTTGTATTCTCTTGCCCAACACCTCTGTTCCAATATATTCTGCTCATCCTCTTCATAATATTTCCTCTCATCTTCAGATTGATGATCTTCTTCTTCCCTCTTGGAACGATGAGACTTTTTGGCCTCAAACATTGGAGCACAAATGGCCAAAGGTTGGGAGGACGAAACCAATGCTTGGAAGGCTCTTTCGCTTTGGATAGGAGAATTCTGTAGATTATACATGACAAATTCCAATGGAGGGAATTAATGCAATGAGGAAATGGAGCGTTGCTGATTATTACATTACGTAGAAAAGTAACTCATAAACGTTAAAGAGTTACTTTGTAACTGATTCAGTCTTATTTCACAATGCAATAAACCAGAAAGGTGTTAACAACACAAAACTTGTTCACACTGTTTCTTTTCCTCTGTTTGTCAGAGAAGTTTAAACTCCTCTTCTTTTTGAGCAAGATTGATGTTTCAAACGAACAGGAGACGAAAAAGTTTTTGCTTCGTTTTGTTTGCACCAAAAATTGGACCAGAGCATGCGAAAAAATACAATAAAGGGTTGACAATATAAATACGAAAGAAAAAAACTCTTAATTTGACTCATTTTAAGTTATATTTACAAAGGTTATGGCGGTGATTTTTTTAAGGAGACTAAACATCAGAAAGGAACAATGAATTGTTCACTGTACTTTAAAAACGCAGGCATCCCTTGAACTAATGTTTCCTTCAAAGACTTGTTGTTTCACAAAGCAAGCAACAGAAGGCATATTGCACCTCTCTCTCTCTCTCTCTCTCTCTCTCTCTCTCTTTCTCGCTCTCTCTCTCTCTCTCGGGTATGAGTGTACATGAAG
>LR140556.1:0-16205 GCA_900659605.1 Tisbe holothuriae | reverse complement strand
TATTCCAACATCCTTGACCGCTGTACATTGACTGCACATTGGTCATCTCTATGTCGTGTATTTGGGCCTTTACTTCCCGCTGCTTAGGACTGGTGAAGAGAAATCAATGGCTAGCGCTGGCCATCGATGTTGGGCTATGTCGTCTGTTTAGGCCCTTAGACAGATAAATTTTACTTTTTCTGTAGTGAATTCTTGAAACTGAAGGCAGATCCAGGAGAAGATAATGCCCAATGGCACTAATTGTTTTCTGCCATGAGATATTGCATTTTATAATTGGTCTCTTCCTCGGAACTGCTAATTGACCTTGATTCCCGTTTCTGGAACAAAAATTGTTTAGCATTAAAAGGCATAATTCATGCAATTGTGCTCATATTTGAACCGGATTTATTAGTATGGCCTGGATTACTTACATTTGTCTGCGGTTGAGTGATAGTACAATGTTGTGTTATTGTCATACATGAACGCGGGCCAAATTTTTTGCTTTTGGAAAGGAGAGGGTCCCAAAATATTCGTGATAAACGTTAAGAAGTACAAAAATTAGACTCTTGTACCTCCTAAAAAGTATAAGTAAGCAGCCATTGGCAGGGGTAATATTGAAAAAAAATGTTCTTGGAGACGTTGTCCATGTTTATATTTAACTTTCTAATTTGCTTTACAGTGCATACAAATAGTACAATACCTCATTTATTATATTTAGTACTCGTTAAGTTAATTGCACCCCCAGACAAATGCGTAGTTGCTTTACTCTCGTGAATAATGATTGTGAGGACATTATTGGATACGGACGATACTCGAAAAGCTAAAATATACCCTCCATATAAAAGAGAGGCATTGTGTGCCGATGCCATAAATAGCTAGCTAGCAATAAATGCATGTACGGCAAATATTCTTTTAAAGTTAACTGTTAAACTTAGAAGCAGCAAAAATTATGTCACTATTTACTATATATAGATCTTGCAGCATTTACTGAATGCCATGGAAATTGCGAAGTTTTGAGACTAATAAGATTATATTGTGAAATATTAAACAACATTGGAATATAAACACTCCGTCCTTTTCATAATTGATTATCTTCCAATATTTGTACATCCGTAACTACGTCTCAAATTACTCACGACCTTGGCAGCATGGATGGCAAATAAACTTAATTATGACCCAAATATGAAGGTCTGATTTATGCTCAAGTAGGTCAGTCCCAATTAGAACGTGAGGAGATTGAGACGCAAATACAGCAATAATTTCGACTTCCACAATGCCAAATAATAATGTTGTGACTGTTCTCGGAGCCCTGGAAACCATTTCATATTGCACTCCAGTTCATGGTGTATTTTATATTTACCATTGGAGGCAGAAAGCTGAAAAGTGGCTCTGGTACGGCTAGTCCCCAGAGTGTAACGTTTATAATCGCATAATAACCCCCTATTGGTCTGGCCTATGAGTGGGAACGCTTGCCGCATTACTAGTAATGTACGTGCGTATTCCCACTCATAGGGTCTGGCAAATGCATTACTTTACAAAAACACCTTCCTTTTATAGTAATTAATGCAATAAAAAGAGCCGAAAGGCTTTAGATCGAAAAACAACATTATAGTATTTTTTTACTTTTTAAACATGTTAAAAGTCCCCTTGCATTTGGCTATGTATGGGCAATCAGGACAGTCTTTTTTCACAGCATTTTTTGGAGGCTATTGGATTTTATATTTCTAGGATCTTGATTGTTGGTCTTTCTCTTGTCCTTGGTAGTTGCATAATCTACCAAGCTTTCTCCAATTGGCACCAGTTTCCTGTTCAGACCATTGTTGAGGATTATCAGTTCAAAGCTAGTGGGATTGTGGATTTTCCGGCGGTCACAATCTGTGCAGTGCAGGATCTGCATGAAACAAATCTGCCAGCAATGCTCTTGAACAGGTAAACACAACTACCGGCCTGGGCAATATTTCAAATGGTTTTATCTGAGCGAATGAGGTGGAATAACTTGTAGTTGAATATACAATACTGGCTTATCCAAGCAAATAAGTAGACCTCTTCTTAAATGTTACTTGAGTGTATTTGTAACAATTGACAATATTGACAAATAAGCCATAAATAGATAAGGGGCCTTATGCGGCATATAAAATTTCATATTGTTTTGTCATTAATACTATAAAAAATAATAATAATTGTTGCCTGTAAAATACTCTTTATACAATGTTATAAAAAGTATTTTACTGGCATCCTTCTTATATACTATATTTTGGCGCTACTTTTTACTTCATTATCAGTAACACAAATCAAGCAATTTTCCTCACCATGCTGTTAGGGAATTTCAACCGCAGGACTTGCCAGTACATCGGTTACCACGCCCCCCTTATTTAATGGTATATCATCATAATTGCAGAGTAAATTTCCGATGTGATAAAGCTGATACCCTAAAGAACATCCCATGCAGTAACACCCAAAATATCCGGGATGACTTCAAGGTGTTTTTAGACATGATGATTGAAATGATAGATGAAAGAGTTCCCAATATCAAAGGAGAGTTTGATTTTTCCTCGTATGCTAAAAACTTTGGTAAGGAAAAAACAAGATTGCACAATTAACGTAAATCGCGTACCAAACATTTGGAGACAGTCAGTATCCTTGTAATTGTCGTGCTTACTTCCCAGGGGATCTGGTGGTAGTTAGTTATGCCGATATGATTAATTCTAACATCCTTGGTTACAAAACAATGGCCAAAGCAAAGAAGCTAGAATATAATTCCCAGCCTCAATAATAATAATAAAGAACATATAATGAAATTTTATATAATAACCCTTTCAGACAAATAACCCACATCTTGTAAAAGACACCACAACATCTCTACACAGTAGTCCCAGGATTACATTGTTTCATTTACAAAGTAACACATTGTAATTTTTTAGTGCATGTTGAATTTGATGACCCAGATGAAGCAAAGCTTATGCATGACATGGTAGATCTCTTTGCACGTAATATCATCAAAATGGCAAGCATTGATAAACATGAAACTCCTATTGATGAACTTGACTTTTCTCTTGAATTGCTGCAATTGGGTGGTGGTATTTCATCGAAGATGAACATGTTAGGTAGGCTTAAAGTAATTTTTGAGACACCAAAGTATATTGTACCTCTTATTTGTTTTTCTACGTTACTTTTAACCTGTTGCTGATATATTTCGTAAACAGGTCCCAATTCAACACAATTAATGACATGATGAATACAATTGGAAATACTCAAGGTAAAGTAGAGTTGACCTGTAATATAATTTCCAGTATCTACCAGCGTTGATCAATCCTCATTAGCTATCCATGCATATATAATTCATAGTTCATACATTATATTTTCAATTGTGGTTTTAATTTATTTTCAGACACACATTATACATATAGAATACTTTCAATAAGTTGAGTGCACTAATGTAATTTAATTTTTCCTCTAGATGTATTACCCTCAGAGCCATTAATATTACCCAGTCTTTATCATTGCAAAGGCAAAGCCATTGGATTTTGCATGTACCATGAAGCAGTCTTGCTTCTAACCAAAAAGTTTTACTTTATCAACAATTTGAAAGGCCAAGGCATTGGATCATTAGTTTCAAGGAACATTGGAACATTGCTGAACAAAGCTCTGGCTAATGAAGATTTGCACAGTAACATAACCACATCTCTCATTACTGCTTTGGAGAAGCTGACCAAGAATAGTGGTTCTAAATCCGTGTTTAATATACACCATCACTTCAGTTCCATTCAAGAAGCAACACTGGGTATAATAAAGCATCCTGCAAATGACATACAATTTAAATTTGAGGATATCGTGGAGTACATGAGGTATTCAATGGTATATGGAAACATCAATAACTCTGTAACAGATCAATGGACCAATGGCCAAAGTGAGTATGGACTTATTGATCCTGGAAGCATCAAGATAGCTAGGAAAGAGGCTGAGCCATATTACTCGATACATTGGTCAGATGGATGGACCTCAGACTCAGACTACAGGTATCTAAGTAGTTCTTTTTATAACCATGTCAAGGATAAAACTTTTTATTGTGTAGGATAAGTATGCTGCTTTATTTAGATGAGGCAGCAGTAAGTGCAATCCTTAAAAGTCTTACAAAAAAGCCAACATTCATTGAACCATATCAAATTGGACAAGATGCTGCAAGACTGGACATGATAAAACTTTGTCAAGATCAGATAAACAGAAAATGCAAAGAATTCTTTCACCATGTATCAACATCTTCTGGTAAGAAAATAACACCAATTTTACATGATTTTCTTTTTTTAATTTATGTTTAAGGTATATGTTCTACCTACAACTCTGATCCATTATGGAAGGTACTGAAGCCCAGTAGAGAAGGGGACATATTCTCAGATTATTTCAATATCAATGCTGGTATGGCTCCCCAAAAGGTCACCCAGGACTCAAGATCTCTGCACCTTCTATTGGATGTCCATAATATGGACATGCCCAAAAGTTTAACAGCCAACGGCTATATCTCTCTTAAAGTTTCAAGCGGAGTTGATGTTTTTGACCAGACAACTGTACCCATGCCTCTCCAGCCAGGTACAAAATCAGCCGTCAATGTGAAAATTATTATCCATGATGCCACTGATCAAATTGAGACAATATCCTCTACAAGGAGAGAGTGCAATCTCAAATATGAGCATGAAGATTCAGACCAGAGTGTCTTTAAATTGTATTCAAGAGAAAACTGCTATCTTGAGTGCAAGGTTAATATCATGATCAATGACTTTGGGTGCATCCCCTGGGACTTGAAGTTGCTTTCTAGTCATCAAGATATATTGATTTGCTCCGGATCAAAGGTGCGCATGATTTTGATTGTAACTTAACCATATATACAGTAGGTGTTCTTTTGGAACAGGCACACGAATTTAAGACCAATATGAGTTCCCTTTTGCAAGAGAATATTATTCAAAAATGCAACTGCAAGCAAGATTGCAAGACAACCCAATATGTTGTCAATACTGACACTATATACCTGAATCCAGTGATGGAATGCAGAAAGCAAGAATACTTTGAAGCAGTGCAAGATTCAGGTAAGCAATATTCTTTAACCCCATGCATTGATGTGTAGTGCCAAACTGTCAATGTCTTTGCAGAGCTGCTTACTCACTATGCTCAGGAGTCTTCATTTCATCGGCGATATCTTGAGGGATCAGCACTAAGGGTTCATCTATGTGAGGATAAAATGGTGAATGATTTGGCTGTGGTTAAAGTAAAGATTGCAAGCCTCCATATCATGAGAACAATGACTCTTCTAAGGACAACATTCCAAGATCAAATAGGATTAATTGGTTAGTGTGGCAGATTGATTTGAAATAAAAAATTAACTTTAGCTATTAAACAGGAGGCACAATTGGAATATTTAATGGGTTTTCTTTGTACGTATTGCTGGAGGTATTCTTTTGGCTGATGTGGTTTGCCTTTATGATTTGTAGCAAAAGAGCCTCCAATGTGAATGTAAAAGCTGCAAAGAAGGTGTCATCAAGATGTCTTATGTTCTATGAGACTGGTATGGACAAAATAATATTTATATGCATATATACAGGGTGTTTCATAATTCATGTAGCAATTAAAAACGTCAATAGCTTCACTGTTTGTAATCGCTACATGAATTATGAAACACCCTGTAGTAATATGACTGCTATTATCAACATAGTCAACTATAACTGTATGTAGGCATTGAATACCTTTCTGTTTCATCAATGCATGGGCTGGTTTACATATCAGTTCTAAGAATTACAGTAATACAACTATACTGGAGTGTGGCTTTCATAACCTGTGTCATCTTGGGTTTGTTGATTGTGACAACAAATTTCAACCAGATTCAGGAGAGTCCATTTCTCAGAACTATAGATAGGAACAAGTTCACTGTGTCAGATATTCAATACCCAACACTAACATTATGTGCTAATCAGATGAATGACCGGTGGAACCTGCCTCGTCAACTTTTAAACCAAATTGAATTTCAATGTTCTGAGGAGAGTAAGCTAACTAACTTCAATGTTTTTTGTCAATTCATTTAAATAAATTGAAGCATTTACTTTCAGGCACTTGTGACCCCCGAGTTAAAAAATTACACAGCACTTACGCAGAATTTTTATCAAAGCCTCTTACCTCTAAATGGTTATTTGAAAGTGGCAGAAATGAACTTCTTAAAGACATGGAAAAGGAAATGCTACCATACATCAAAATGTTAACTAGAAATGATAAAACAATACACACAACACTTGGATATAGGAAATTATTAGCTGAAGAGGGTAATATCAGTTGTGTTAAACTTATTAAAGCACAAGTTTCAATCTTTTTTAAAAAAAATTGTAGACAACGTAATGAAACCTTGGATATTTTATTGGAGTCCAGGAAGCATACTTGAACCATCGCAAAATGGATTTGAGTAAATATAAACCTTGAAAGTCATGTTGTAATTCTGTGTTTTAAGTTAAGCTCAGCTTTTCAGATGCATTGATGGATGGTTTAGCATGGCTTCAGATTGATTTTGGATCAGTTAAAATAGTTACTACTATTGGTATATTTTAACTTAGATGTTTGACTAATTTGAATACACAATGAAAGTATTTCATAATTTTCATTATAGCTCTACAATCAAGTGCAATGAAATCAACCATCATAGAATTTTCTATTGGTATTAAGTCAGTTAAAGATAACAACACAAGAGGTTATACACCTTCAGAAAATGATTTCACTGAGTCATTTGAGCTAACCTCATTAATGCAAATTGGAAGCATGAAATATGTTCATTTCAATAACACCATCAGTGGACAATTTCTCACAATTAGGAGCACCAATGAACAATGGTCAATATCTAATGTTCATATTTATTTCTATAACTCATTTAGTAAGCATGTTTTGATGTTCACTATGCATATTATACAGTTATATATTGGCTTAGAATCATGTCAACATGGTGCTGTGCCAAATTATGATACAAAGAAGTAAAGTGAGCTTATAAAAGTGACGAAGCATGTCTTCTTTGCAGCTGTCGTGTAGAAGTCAAATATAATAAATATATTCATTATACGAAAATGAATACTAAGTTTAATAATAGAAGTCTACTTTATGTGAAGGCAAACACTCCCAGGGACACTTTAAAATAAAATTGGTCATAGCATGGCTACAATTATAAATTTAATTCACAATTATTTGGAGGACAATTCTTGCTCCAATTCGGCCTCCTTCTTCAGAATCTGTCCTCCAAAGCTCAGCTCTTTGAAGTGAAAAGGAGGGGAAATCGCTCAGCGGCCTGCGCTGCCTGTTTTCGCCACTATAGGAAGAACACTATACAAAGAAGTGTTATTACATTGGACACACCCCGCCATCAACATGTCAGCCCATAGAGAGTGCTGAAGAAAACAGTTTTATTAATGGTATGTACTGTATATATTATGATGGGTGTTAGGGACATTATCACTATTCAAGACTGTACGTTTGTACATTTGTTGGTTACACAGTCTGAACAAAACTGGTAGAACTTCAAGATGTCTCACAACACCTTGCACTACCTCTTTCAAATGTACTAGGCTGAGAGCAACCTTAACGTTATTTATAACTACAATATGATTTTGATCGTTTTTCAGGATTAAAAATGTTTGATTTTTTTATAATTTATGTTTTAGACCTAATAAACAGACCTCAGCACTCCTGGCAGAAGCAATTGACAGTAGCAACCTACACCAATGAAAATGAACCTTCTGGCTTCCGCCAGGTTTCAAGCCATGAATTAGTGTCAATAGAACTGCTTGGATCAGCTTTGGAAGGAGTAACAACTTTTCACTGGACTAATGGCAAGGAGCTTAGAGGATATACCAATTGGCAGGCGAGTATTACTTGTCACTATTTATAGCAACAATAACATAGTTGTTAAAATAGGATCCAAATGAGCCTCGCAATATATTTGATAGTAATGTAGACTGTGTTATCATGCACACTTCCAGCAAGATAGTGACTCCAGGAGGTGTTTGGAGGCAAGCCTCCTGCTCAAGACGTTACCCCTTCATCTGTGAACGGCCAATGTTCTTCAACAGTGAGTTGCATTTGTCCATTATTCACTGTTACAAATTTTCAATGTTGTTTCTTCATTAGAGACTTGTCCGTGGAGTTGGTCAAGATTCAATGGATCTTGTTATCATTTTTCCGAAGATGAAGCAACTTTTATTGATGCAGCAGCTCTCTGTCGTGATACTTATAATAACAGTCATCTTGTCACCATAACCAGTGATGAGGAAAACCAGTTTATTTCTAGTAAGAAACAGTTCTCATTGTTTTTATGCACATTTTTTTCAAAAAATATTTGCTATGCATCTCTTTTTGCATAATTAGGGCACTACCAGTAAATCAGGTTCATTGCAATAGCATGCCCCCAAGGGCAAGAACAAGAGGAGCCACTGATGGGATTGCCTGTAGCTTACCACCTGATGACTTTGTGTGGTAGCTTTTTTGGAGAACAATTGAAAAAAAATCATCAGCCAAGGCTGGTATTTGAACCCCGGCCTCCTTGCATGGTAGTCTTGCATACTTAACATTCTGCCACGAGCTTGCGCTCTGTGCACATATATATTTATATCCGCCACATCTTATATAAATTTAATTGAATTCATACATTTGTCTGTATAGAAAAATAATTATAAAATATTTTAGCTGAAGCAGGAAAAAGGATCTTTCTACATGTGATGATTGGGCTCAATGACATTGAAGTAGAAGGAAAATTTGTGTGGCAAGATAACACTCAATATGATTTTAATCATTTCTTATCCATGTTTCCTACAAATGATGACATGTTACACTTGTATGATTTTGGGCAAGTTTTATATTATAAATACCAGGTGTACAAAAAGGATAAGTTTCATGTTTTACTAGTTTATTTGTTCATCTTAATGGAAGCTCCGGAAAATGGATTACAACAGAAGGTCCTATAAATTCCACAAAAGTGTGCATATGGGATATGGTTGTAGGTAGGTATCAATACACCCATAACTTTTATTTAAAATACAAAGTTTTTTTATTTGTCAATTATATTGTGTATTGCTCCGTGGCTGTTGGTATACGGAGGCTTAGGCCTCTCCCACATGGGAGGAATTCAAAGAGTATACTCGAAGTATACTCCTCTTGAGAGGGGAAAGGGAAATCCTCCGGAGTATACTCCGGGTTTCCTCGGGGCCTTTTTACTTGCGCTCGTAGGCTGCGTAGGCTAAAGTTCCTCATCGCACTTGCGTTTTTCTGAGAGCATTTTGAAAATACTCAAAGTATACTCCAAATAAAAGGAGTATACTCCGGAGTATACTCCAAGTATACCCCAAGTATACTCCGAGCTTTTCCTTCAATCTGGGAGCTGCCTTAAGGAGTAACATATTTTTGAAAAGCTTAAGTGTACTAGCATAATACAGGGTGTTTTTATAGTGTACTATTATATGGGCCTGAAACGGGCCTAAAACGTGGCTTTTTTGAAGTGCTTATGAAGTACAAAAGTGCAGATCAGATTCGGTACTTTTATATGAGCCTAATATCTTTTTTCAAATTTTGGAGTCACATGCCTATTTTAGCCTTTGGAAAACAGGGTTATTTTTGGCCTTTTACTTAATAAATGGCTGTTTTGAAGGCCAATAGTGATTAAGATTCTTGTCTTGCACCACACATAGTTCAGGCAAAGGCTAAAATCTATGCAATATAGGCTTTACACATATCTTGCAGTCACTTCAGAAGTATTTTAGTTCCTAAAAGTTTATAATTAGGCTCCCCATAACATTAACAATGCTGTTTTGAAGCTAAAATTTGAAGATTTTCCTTACATAACACACCATTCAGTCCAAGGGAAGGCTAAACACAACCAAAATTTTATTTCAGATATATCTCTAGACTGTCTGGATGATATTTTGTATAAAAAAGTTCATTGTCATATTTGCCCACTCCTGCTGAGAGAAGGATACTTGTATTGGAGGAACCTCCTTTTCACCTAAGCTGGACCAATCCCAAAAATGCTGCTTCCCAGTAAATGCTTTCAGGCATAAACATATGATTTTGTTATGTATTCCAAAGCTACTCATATAAAAGTACCTGATCTGCTCTACAATTTTTTACTTCATAAATCATTTGAAAAAAGCTTGTTTTAGGCCCGAAAATGACCATTACAATAGTACACTATATAAAAACACCCTGTAGTACTTTATTGCCCGCAAATTAATCTTGTGATTTATTTGTTACCTCCCAAATGGCTACATTGGCTTTCCAAATGATAAGAGCTTTCAAGCCTAAAAATTGTAATTGTCTTATTTGTGTAATATGATACTAATTCAATATTTATATGTATTATTGCTGCTTTATTAGTTGTTATCTGTCTTCCCCGGTAATGATACATCTTTTAGTATTTATACTTTTACATGTGTGTCAAATAAATGGGGATTGTGTTAGTGAAAATACTTTGGAAGGGGCCTTGGCTGAGATGCAGGAAAATAACCCTGATTACGGGGATATTTGCGGAGTTTGTTTTTCAGGTGGAAAACAATGCCAGACAGACTGTGAGGGAGAAGAGAAAATAACGGGTAAATTATAACGCATTAATACAAACATTGTGCTAGAATGTAGTAACATTTTAATACTTTTTACCTTTTATATACATGACCATTACAGAATATCAAGTCATACATGCCAAATCAAGTATCTCCTCTGAAGTAAGTTCACCAAACGTTTGCAGATGAAGACAAGTATTTTAAAATATGTATGAATATTTAGAGACATCTTCCATGTGGCACCTTATTTGTCCGATCAGGATATATGATAAAAGCAAAGGTTGATGCCACACAGAGAGAATTTACCTATGGATATCGTAACGTACATTATAATAAATGTCTTTAAATTATTGTTTCCTAAGCTGTAAAATATTTTAGCTATCGTCCAACAATGAGTGTTGTATAAATGGGTAAGTCAGGAGACTCATATGTAGACAAACTAAACAAATGACTAGAAGGTGTTCATTATGTGCACATAAATATATATATTTTAAACAAATATACAGCAAAACTATACAATATGAATATAACATTCCAATTAAAAAATTAACCCCCAATGATATACTATTGCTGGCCAAACTTAGTGTCTTAGTGTTCTAACTTTTAAAATATAAGACTTAGAACAGGATTTCGAAAAGTAGATTTCCCATAATGGAGTTTCTAGCCCTTCATATTGTGTCCCTGACAGAAAGCTTAAAAATATACCTTCTGTAAGTGTAAGCTCTGAAAAAATAGATCAAGTACTTGTATGAGCAATTGATATATTTTTCAGAGCTTCCCTAATGTCTTTCTTCCAGATTAATAAGTGAAGTGCACTGTGTCAGTGAGTAACTTTAATGTTAAGGGAAAATCGCTTATAAATATAAAGTCTTTTTTAGGGGGGCCGTGGTAGCCGTGATCGCAAGTCGCTCGACTCCGACCTAGAAGGTCGTGGGTTTGATTCCCCCCAGTGGCATGATGATGAAAATTGCGATCACGGCGGTCTAGTGAATGAACCGAAAGGTAGTGCCCAAAAATATACAATAAGGGATCACTAGATTTTTTTTAAAAAAAGTCTTTTTTTATATTGGCCCTATTTAATTGTAACCATCGGTTAATTGTAACTGTATCATTGATTTCTATTGTATAAAAAATTCATTTACACAGTCAATTTATGCTCTATATGACAATAAGAGAGTTCTTACTTTGCTTAGTCTGAGTAGACTGAGGCTGTCCAGGCCTAAATCATCTTGAATGTATATTTGTCACATAGTGCAATATAACATACTATACTAATAATAATATACCTTAACTTAACTAAGTACACAATTTATTTAATTAATTCTTATACTGTCAAAGTTACATATAAAATATTTAAATATTACTTTGGCCTTGCGTATTCATCATCATTGTATTATTTGACTCTCATACATTTCAGCAGTGACAACAACATCAAAATCAACTACAACAGTTACTACAAAAACAACAACAAAACCCACAGAAACTTCGACATCAAGGAAATCTACCTTATCAGCACCTACAGATAAAATAGGTCAAGTACAGTAACTATATGTTATATTTACGTACAATATTACAAAACACTTCTAAATAGGATCCTTGGCAACTTTAAGGACTACACAACCTTCATCATCTACTACATCTACATCTCCAAAACCTACCATTAAGGAAACAACTTTGGATACAAGTATACATAAAACTTCACATATATAAAACTATTTTTAATTAGACTGGAATTAGGCGGTATTTATGGTATTTTCAAAAAATGTTGACAGTTGCATTTACTTTACGGCGCTTCTACATTGGCAATTTTCTTCAAAAATATGCCCGACCATTTTTCTTGATGAAATGCTCCCTGAGCTCCCTGAGTCTGCCTGCGTGGCTGGAGAGGAAAAAAATGCAAACAGCTTTTCAAGAAAATTGCCTGTGAATGGAGCAAAAAATGTGGTACTTTTTGAAGAAAAGTGCCAATATACGAGCCCCATTAAGAATACAATAACTGACTTTAATTCACCTATGTGAACCCTATTTACTTTGCCTTTTTTTACTTTAACTACTCCATTAATTATAAAGTAGCCAATTGCCGCGGTACTTCTGGATGTGTTTAAGCTTTTTCCGGAACAGTTAAGACCCATTTTCCGTCTCCGTTGCCCAGCCAGAACCATTCCTTTGCTTTTGAATGGTATCTTTAGGTACAGTGAAGACACTAACAACTGATGCAAAAACATGCAAATCAAAGAACATCACATATGACGGGAAACTTCATTTTTTCGTGGACCAATCAGTGCATTGGTATAAAGTGATTGGTGGCCAATGGGATGGGAGGCCAGTTTACATATCCAAGGTGTTTAATGACCAGTCTGAAGAGGATATTCGTGCTGGTACGTGTAGTTGAACATTACTAAATTACTTTTAAAAGGGCTAAATTACAAATTTCAATTACTCGCCAAAAATGTTTTACATTGTATTATTACATTTGACCTTAAAGGAATTCATAATGAAATTACATTTTAATGGAGTAGTAAATGAGATTTCTGTGGTTGTAGTTTACAACATTATATTACATTTTTTTAGTTCATAAAATGTTATGGATTGTAATTACTTTTTTTCTTGAAAAACCTGAAATTATATTAATAATTTACATATTAGTAAAGACTAGTAAATGTCATTATCCAAAGTATGAGCGGGCAAAACTGAAAACTAGAAACCAACTTTTTTAGTAAGAATTATATGAGCTGCTATAAACTCAGTTTTATAAGAAAGTATGTTAGCACTCTTTTAATGCATATTTATTACCCCACTAGCACTCCTGGATGATGATGAGTATAATATGTATAATAAAGAATTATTATGGGCACAAACTGATACAATTGATCTTGAATGGATGGATTGGAAAACATGGAAGAATGGTAAAAAATGGAGTGAATCTAGAAGTGTCCTGGCACCCTGAATTCTACAGTGAACCCTCGAAACCCAGTGCAAAAATTCCCGCCAATAAGGTCAAATAATGAAAGTGGGGTGGCCTGTAGTGTGAATTATGCTCTATCCGTTGGTATAATTAACTTGCTATGTCATTATATCCACTATTGAGTTAATGAGGTGGGATTTTTTTTTCTGTGCATTGATGGTTTATTAATTTATTTAATATTTTTTCTGCACAAGAAAAAACCTTCAAAAAAATTCCCGCCCTCCTCTTCTACAAAACTTGACAAAGTTCTTTCCTTCCACCGCTGTCAGAGCAGTATGTTGCAGCTGAGTGCAGCTGAGCAATGGTGTTCATTCTAAGCAGTCAGCACAGTGCTAAGTTCACGAAATCTCTCTGCTGAGCTGCGCTTTAGCGCAGTTAAGTTTTCCGGCTAAAGACAGTTATATATCAATTGTATGCATAAATATTGCATAATATTGAGACATATTACATACTTAACTAAATAAAAACTTTTATATTATACCAATATTGACATGTTAAAACAGCGGGGGAAAAGTTTCTGGTTTTTGACAGTTTATTATTATCTTTGCGGGACATTTTCACACATAAAAGGGTAATTACGGGGTAATTAGTCATATTATTGAATAAATATAATGCCCAATGCAATGCTAAGTCTGGATGAAGCTTCATCCCCGTATGGCCTTTGTTTAGCAATCATTATGGATTATCTGCTCAAAAACGTTTTTTGCTTCTCCTGAAGACTACGCATTTTGACGGGAAATATTTCACTGGGTTTCCAAGGATCTCTGTAGAATTGTTATCCTGTTACAAAAAATGTGTTATATCTTTTTCTGAGATTTGCACAGTCTTGGACTACAAGATGAGCCCATTCCCCCTAGCTGTGTGGGGCACCTAGTCCCTATGGGTAACATATTCCCTAGCCTTGTAGGATCAATTATCATAGCACTTAAGAAGCATTAACTTACCTGACCCAACCTAACCTAACATTGCATTGAATAATTTGGTGCCAAAAGGAAGAATAACAAAGGTGGGTTTACATGTACAATGTACAAATACACAAATTTCCGTATGTGAATAGGCTATGTTAGGCATGATCATATAGTTTTAATAATTATGACTGTGTATGTAGAGAACAGCCCAGCAGATCCAATAATGGGCACATGGAATAGGTTCCAATGCCAACAAGGATATATTGGTCAAGGGGTTGTGAAGGGAAACTCTTCTTTGATATTGCCAGGTATTATTACCCAGTTTGTCTAAAATATAAATACAAAATTAAGTAGATACATCTTTTTGGGACTAATAAATCAGTAGGTGCTGATAAGAACATATTCTGCTTGAGAAGGGCAGTAGCTCAATTGGTTGAGCCCCGGGTGCCCAACCCGACAATGATTGGTTGTGGGTTTGATTCCCTGGCGGAGCTACTGAAAGATAAACTGGTAGTGATGTATAGTTGGTCCTAATTTGGAACAAAAGGCTTCCAGGCCTACTGAAATGTGCATGACCTGAAAGAAAGTAGGCCCCGGCAATGATGCAAAGCCTGATGGCGCCATCTGTAAATGTCACCAAAAAGCGGTTGAACGTTCCTACAGGATGTAGTAGCCTCAAAGAGGTAGTTTTTCTGTCCCATTAGTACAGTAACTGTACGATTAACATGAAACTTCACTGAGCACAATAACTGGGCATAGTTAATGGGATTTTTTGAAAGAAAGGGGCAAACTATTTGTAAAGTTGACAATAATGTTATTTAACTTATGTTTTAGGTCAATTCTATAAACACTCTGACAAATTACACATTCAATGGAACAATATTTACAATGGAACCCAGGTTATATAAAGAGACAAAAGGTTTGCTTACTGGCCGCTTCAGCAAGAGCTGCCTGTAAAGCTGAGTCTATAAAGGACTTAAGAGTTTTCATGAAGAGTTAAGAGTGGCGGGAAAACGAAAAAATCAAATCCTTTTCTCTGCAAGCAAACCTCCCCTACACACCCTTGAATGGAACCGAAAAAATTACCAGGATTTTAGTCAATGCAACTGCAGACCAATTTAAGATAAAATATGTCGTTTACAATCTATCTGGTGTCAAAGCACAAGATTGGGAGTGGCCAATTGCACACATGGTTATACATTATGACAATAGGAGATCAAATAAGTATGATAGAAAGGGGTTGGGGTAGATATGTTTGCAACAGGGGGGGCCAGACACTTAAAAGGAATTAATTTGGGGACCTTTATGAGGAAGAAAAACTGAGAGTCTGTTATTATTTGGTGAATGCCTGAAATCCCCAAATTAAATTATATGGTGCAAATTTTTTATTTTATTTCCGGTGATCCCTCATTTTTGGCGCTACTAAAATTTCGGTTTATTCATCATCATCATGTTGTAGGGGGGATTCGAACCCACGACCTTCTGAGTCTTGCTAATCAGGCTGCCAGATGACCAAAACTGTTGGTCAAAAAGTCCGAAAATGGAGAGAATTTTCAATTCCATTCGGTCAAAATGTTTGATTTCCATTTAAAAAGTGTCCATTTTTTACCAATGTTTAACCTTTGCAGCAAATGACTGAGTTTGGAAAAAAATAAGTGGAAATCCATTTTGGGACCGAGTTTGAGAAAAATGGACATAATTCACTTTAAGCGTCTGGCACCCCTGTTGCAAATATACGGAAGATTTGAACCTGTAACCCATACATGAAAACGCTTGAGATCTCAGGGG
>LR140555.1:0-16218 GCA_900659605.1 Tisbe holothuriae | reverse complement strand
TTAGAAAACAAGATCCACCAAAGAACTTGTATGAGAAGTAATTACAGCTGGGCATTCTGCGTTATACAAGTTTTCATCAATTACAATTAAATATATTTATGTGTGATATAATCTATATAACATATATCCGCTATTAAAATAAACGTAAATCGCATTCCGTACCCTTCGCATAAAGTATCACATTCAGCCACCGTTATTTTGGAATTGCTGGATGACTTATTGACGCTGTCTTGAACCTCCAAATCTTTGGAACAGCTTGAATCTGTCAAAAACCGTTTTATTAAGACTTCAGAGACTATATATAACTGGTTTCAATACAAGTACTCACATAATGCTGGATGTCCTTTAACATTGAACATTGAATAAATGTACGTCAAGGCAAAGGCTGATCTTATTAAATACTTTACCAGCTCCATAGTTGCGATTTTATTCTTTTATTTGTCGATTTAATGTTTATTATCTGACTACTTAATTTTTGCACATTACATCCATTTTATACAAAAAGAAGTGGACAAATGAAATTTTGCAAACTCATTCTCATGAAATGAATATGTATATTTTTCAAAATTAGCTTGTTTAATGTGCATTTTCATGTAATGTGAGTACCAGATAAAAATCTAGCTGAACTACATTTTAAGTGCATTGATATAGTCGTTATAATCTCCCTACAAAAAGTAACCTAAATACGTCCCATCCAAGGGGGGTGAATTCAAAGGTTGGTCAGAGCAGAAAAAGTCTTCTTCCGCACATTGAAAACAGCTGAATTATGTGATGACGTCATTTAGTCTACGTGAGCCATTTCAGCCAATCACAGGCCACTCTACGTGCGCCAAGGGGACAACCAATCGGGAAAAAGCAAGGGTTGACATGCTCCTAAATATTATTAGTACCAAAGATGTTTCTAAACTTGCATGATTATATATATTCCTAATGTTTAATCATATTAAACTTAGGCTTTAATTTGCTAATTTAATACTTTATAAAGCGTAAAGCTAGTATTCTCCGACATATGAAGAAATGTGTGTCTAAGCTTAGAATTTGGACAATAAATCACGCTCAAAAAAACCTCAGAGATGCGGCGCACGTGAGAGAGATGGCAGAAGTATATTGCAGAAGAAATGAGCGGCTCTTTTGCAAGTATTGTAAAGTTACTTTTAAAAAAGTAACGGTTACAGTTACAGTTCCTGTAAATGTAATGAAGCTACTAGTAGCTCCCAAGGAAAATGACCCAGCACTTTGGCATGCTATGCTTAACTGTATTTATGTAGTAAAACAAGTGATTATTTGTTCTTCTCTGCCGCTCTGAAGACTAGTTCTGCCCCCCCCGGAAAAGTTGTCCCTTTATGACTGTGCTACTCCGCTTCACCTCTATTTATAGTCATCTTGGTCCCATCCCATCACGAAAGGCTGATTTTGTTCCTGGCTCGTCATATGACAGCTCTCTAGATCAACGTAGTGATATATCCCAGTACTGGAAAGATTTTAACTAAAATATTTATCAAGTCACGGATTGTGCCTATTTTATTAACACTTTATTGTGAATTAATAATATGAACAACTCCTCGTAAAGTTTATTGCTAATTTTTCTCAAACGCAAAGTGATATTTCAAAGATAATAAAAATTTATAACTTCAACGTATTTGATTTGCCGAGTTATGACATTAAATTTTGCCTGTTGTTGGGTGTAAGTAACTAACGTACATCCAAAAAATACCCTAGTCTTTATCTCATATCTGCAAGTTTCATGCTTAGTCGTAGTTAAGTAAGTAATACGCAAATTTCCAATAAGCTATATGTTCTCTAACTTCCATACCTATTTTGGAAGTTCAGAAAGCGTCCAAATATTGTATTACTAATATTGTTACAAATTGGTATAGTGATGGAAGCAATCCTCAAATTCGGGTCATCTTGGATCGGTATATGAAATTTGACTTCGGAAACATCGAGAGCACTTTCGGGTTCAGTAAATTTTAAAACACAAAGTTCGGATTCGGTCACCCGTGGCACATCTCTTCTATTTCGTAATTTAATAAAATGTGTCTTAAGTAAGACTGATAAGAATTGATTGGAACTTAAACAGCCTTTAAAAGGCTCCACGTTATTGCTTTTTACATACAGTATAGTAGTCGATTGCGGCTCTTGCTCGTGTCCCCCTCGACTTAAGGTTTGCAATATCTTTCTTTTGGCCATCTTAACGTTAAGATGTCTCTCTAGGGGTCGAGGAGAGAAGCCGAATGTAGTACAGTCGATATGGACATATTCGATATATAATTCTTTAACAGCCTTAAATCCTGCCAAAAATGGCTTTTGAATCATGGGCATTTTGCATTATTATTTTATAACTTCATTTGCTCTAGCTCTCGGAACCTCTATTTTCCGCCGCATGTAAACAGCCTGGTTATGTTGAGAAAAGGCATTCACAAAGAAGAGAAAAAGGAGAGTCCCGGGAAAAACGGAGAATCGAAGGAAAAGAACGAAAGAAAACAAAGAATTTAAATATATTTTAACATGCTAAATATATATATTTTTTTCATTGGAAATATGTGGGTATACAATATCTAATGGAGATTAGCTTTTTTGCCCTGGCCCTTTGATTTCAAACTTTTGTTCCAAAGAAAGGTAACCAAGAGATTGGGTGATTGAAAAGTTTGCAATAATGGTAAATTACCGAAGTGCGCTGTTGAAGAATTAAAGACCACATATGTCCATTCTGTCGGTCGAGCTAGTCCTGGAACTGAGTCTACACTCTACAGCCAAGAAGTACATGATGAGCTCTCTCCTCAGCAGTAGCTGAGCTGAGTGTTCCTCAGGACTCAGTTAGGTTACATTACTGGAGACTCAGAAACAGGATTCGAAAAAATAGAAGATTGCAAGTTTGTGTTAAATTTGAAAATGTAAATAATATAATATATTTATAACGGCCATGCAGCTTTATGGAAATGAATAAATTCATACTGATATAGATATGCAGATATGCAGTATTATTAATTAGTTTATTGTCATTCTGAGTTTCCATAATATACAAAATTGGGTTTCATTGCGTTATATATGTGTACATTAACTATTTTCATTATTAATTCCATACAATATCAATCCATAGTAGATATTATTTGTGTATACATATCATTATCGTTCCTATTTGAACGTTTGTAACGATGAGTTGTACATTTATTAAAAGTAAATTGGGGTTTCCTTATTTTTTGGTTTACGTGTCAACTAGATGCTTCCCAACTATGCTTAAAAAAGTTAAGATACATAATTTCAATTAATCTTAGAAGTACACATTTACTTGCGCATTGCACATAAATAGGAAGCACCTGGGTTACACCGAATCGAAATTAGAAAGAACAAAATTATTACAAAATGTAATTGCTTTACTATGAATGTTTCAATAACAATGCAAGTGATATAAATGTATAGTAATTCTTTAAATTGGTCCTTGCACATATCTACCTGAATATCAGAACAGTCATTTATATATTATATGCCAGAAAAATGCAAAATAAGAAATGGTACTTCTACAATTGATATAATATTAACCCATTGCAGTTTACAATGAAAACATTTATAAAGTTAATGCAACATTTTTCTTCCACATAATATATAGGTGGATTTTTCAAGGATAATATAATTTAACATTTGCGACTTTTGCGTTATACACATTGTACCTTTGGGAAAAGAAAGAGAACGGATTTAAAACGCCTCATCGTGCTTCAAGTTATTGGACCGATCGTAGTTTTAGTCTCGTTTAGAGACAAGGTCTCTAAACGAGACTAAAACTCCCAGACTGGCAGCTTTTCGCATTTCTGTCTAGCAATTTTTCCATTTCTGCTGGCAGTTTTCTTATTTTCAGCCTAGCAATTTTTGAGACTTATGTAGAATAATTCGGATTGAAGTAAAATCCGAATTATTTGGAATTACCAGAAATTTCCTCGACAGAAATGGTAAAAGTGCATAATTGGCTTACGAATAATCAGTCAAGCGTTAAATGCGGCAACAATGGAGTGTCTTAAAGTCCCTCTCAGTCTTTTCCTTTGAGCCGCATTCACAAACAAGTGACCTAACATCTGTCAGCGTCCATGATGTAGGTGATCTTGAAGCCTTGTTTGACGATTCCCGCTGCATTTTCGATGTCGAATTCCATATTGTCGGAAATAAAACTGACAGTGAACGGAGCTCGTGTAGCTAAAATGGAGAAAACGAACAAATATTGAATATTATTTACTATAGTTCCCACAGGGGGAATACTCTGATCCAATATAGAAATGGTTCATAGTCAGCCATAGAATATACTACGGTTTCTTTTTTAATATGGAACTAAATATAGTTTTAAATATATTTTGTTGATCATCTTTGTCTAAAACCGCAATTTTTATTAAGTATCCATCAAGAAGTAAGTATTAATAAATGCTATTAAATGAATTTTCTTACGATCCGTTAATCCTCAGTATCCTTTAAACATATTTTTGCATTACATTACATTGTTAACCTTTAAACAATGCATAAAATATGTAACTTGTTACTCTGACTAGTTTCACTAGCATTTACGATATATTTAAGTAACTTTTGCGCAAAATAACCGGAGCTGTCAGCTTTTTCTCAAAGTTGGGCAACTTATAAAATCCTACAGCCTAATGTTGCATCTCTGTATCTCACTTACTGCAAATAGTTTTGGCCACTCCCTTTACATTGATCGCTCTTCCCTTTGTGGTGAATGATTTAATGCTCTGTTCCATGGAGACAAAGGGGCCCATCCGACCACAGATTCGACTGAACTTGAGAGCTTCTCCGGCGGTGTTTTCAAGTCCGGGGATTTGCAGGCAGTCGTAACCTTGTTTGTTCTATAAATACAATAGTAAATGGACTTGTAACAGTTTGATAAATATTAAATAAAATTGGAACACGTACCCGACCCTCTTTACCATAACCACAGCACGCAAACGGCTGAAAATAGTACGTAGATGTATTTAATTAGTGGAAGTGTCTTTAAAAAATAATACATACGTTTGTCCGAAGCCCGTCATTTGCCGTTTTGGTATCTGAATATGCAAGGAAACACTTTTCATTTTAGGTATAAACCTTAATAATGTATATTACCCGCGTTAGATGAAAGTTGGAAGTCATTTGGGTTTAATACAAAGAAGCAGGCCCTGCAGTTCTCCCTTTCTCGCCTGTAAAATACAAGTTTCTTTGACCCTCTTTGATAACTAAATTAAAACACTGTACCTGATACACATGGTCTGCCTTTGGTTGGCTAAGTGATGTCCTCCTTCATAATTATATGACTTTAATTCTCCCATTCTGTTTCCAAAGTAATATTGCAGACATCCGTCAGGAGCTAGGTTTTCATAATCGCAGCTGAATTGAGTAACCTATGGAAAAATAAATTAAAAACTGTACGCATGCTTTTTTAACTCTACAACACAAAAATGTAATACTTACATATTAAACTTTATTTAAATATACTTAAAAAAGTGGTTGCTGGGTTATTAAGTGAATGAGAAAATCAAAAAAGATATAGAGGATACTCTACAAGAACTGATGTTGGATTCCACATTCTCACCAAAATTTTCCAATCTCTGGACGGTGCATTGTTCCCCTGTCCAAATTGAAACGATAGGACATTACAACCAGAGCTCGCGTCGACGTACACTACAATAGATAAAAGGTTAAATTGTTTGCAAAACAGACTAATGTCACGGCACAGTCGTCCATTTATGTCAATAACGTCTTGGCCGCTCTCAGACTGGCATTCTCGAGCAAAAAAGTTCTTTTTTGGAATAATATGTTTGCCTTTTGATTTCCTTCTTAAATTTCCTCTCGACTAGCAAGGCAGGATAAGTGAGAAGGAAACTAACAAAATGCTGGCATTTTTTGTATTGTAAAATGCCCGTCTGTATTCTACGTGCGAAAACCAAAAACCGAAACCGAATTTCGGTTTATTAAAAAACCGAAACCGACTTCGGCAAAAAGTCGGTTTTTGATCCTATGTCGGTTTTCCAGAATATAGACTTTTGAAAAAATATATGATGATCAAAAAAGACATTTGGGGGTCATGGAGTAAAATATTTTTTGCGGAGATTCTGCTCAGTAATTTTTACTTGTACTCATAGAATCCTATTTGCAACACAACAGTAAAATATACTAGCAATAACTTTTTACGTCATTGTACCTGCTACTATACTTGGCAAAACCGAAAACCGAAAACCGAAAACCGAAAACCGAAAGCCAAAACCGACTTTTTCACAAACCGAAACCGAAACCGACATCGGTGTGTATTTTAGAAACCGCACATGTTTACATTAAGCGTTATTAAATCGTAGTCAGTTGTAATATAAAGTTGAACAACTACAACAGCATCTTTAGAAATAAAACAATGTTAGAATTAATATATACTTGTACAAATTGTATATCTGTATTGTTATTATGACACTCCTGATCAATGTGCAAAAGTGAACAGTGTACACTTACTATGCTCTCCGTTAAGGTTTCCACAGACAACAGGTACCCTACAATGAAATAATGGATTTATGATTTATTTACTGAGATCATTTTTTTACCCAGGGCCGCCAGGATTAGAGACTGAGAATGAGTCCGTATTGCATCTTGTAATGCCCGTAGCCTCACGGGCGACTTGATTGAAACCAACAAAAGTTACAACACCTCTGAAAGTAAAAGAGACCATGTTGCTTCATTTGTATTAAGTCAGTGGAAAGCTCTTCAGACCCGGTTGATTTCTTAGTATTGAGTTCCGCAATATCCAGTGCCTGTCCTGCTAAATACGTTCCGATGATGTCCAAATTCAAACTTGGACCACCAATGTTAAATTGCTGAAAGTCCAATCGAAGCTGAAAATGCAAAATTTACATAATTGATCATTCAAGACACGAACAAATTGTTAACCTGGCATATATTTTCATCTGCCCTGCAAACTGTCATTTCACAGACTCCTGAGCCTCCCTGTACGGAACTTCCGGATCCCTCAAACATTGTAGCATTTTCGCTACTCCGACTGCTGCAGCTACCACTGCTAGAAACTGAAGGAAAATACACACATATTAGACTCTTTGGGATGTATCATTTACAATACGTACATAAGCAGCAAACTCCAAATCCTCCTGCACACGTTCCCCCGTTTGCGCCTTTTCTGTCCTCGCACTCGTTGGCCGTGTAACAAGTTCCTGCCGTGCCAGTGGAAGACGTGCAACCTTCATTTCGGAAGCGAACGACTTGGAACAACGACACTAAATACCCGAGTAGAAATGATATTATACGGCCCAAAAGTGTCTGTTTAAATATACTTACGTAGTTTAGGTATTCTTGGGTTGTCACATTTTGTACTAGTCGCACAGAGAGATACCAATAACAACAATGCTATTAGAAACTCTCCACTTTTTGACATCATAGCTCTATGATGCCAACTGCTTGCTTGTAAATGCAATACTAAGAAACGAACAGTGACAGTTATTCTATTATTTATACTATGCTTGGCTCAGAAGATGTCGGGCAGGGCTAGCCCTCCACCCTTTTAGAGAAACATAATTTCTTTTAAAAAAAACAAGATCGCTGCTGCGTCTGGGTAAAAAAAAAACAAACAAAAATGCACCTGTTGTTTGATTAAATGTGCATTAAATGGTGTCTCGTGTCATTGCGAAACGAGTTTATTCGATATTAGAGCGCAGATGCAATCAATTCGCCAAAAATAGAGCGACGGTCATTCAACTATTGTAAAAATAATTAGTTTTATTTATGACTTTATGCACATTATTATTAGATTGCTCGAAATATTCACAACGCGCAAAGTCTAAATATGGTATATTTACATAGGCTCCGCTGAGTCCGCTGAATGAAAGTAAAGTAAATTAACCGATTTAACGCTTTGTTCCTGTGGAGAGACTGCATGATACGAATTTCCAATTTATGCTCAATTTTGGTGCGTTTAGAGGCGAGCCATTGATTGTGTACAGTGTATTTATTGAGACTAAATTAAATATATTTTATCGAAAAAGAGAAAAACTCTTAAATATATTACAAATATATAGGGAAATTCATGTGAATAAAGTTTTATTGGTTATTTGACTTAATAGAAAAAGTAACATCCCGCCGAGTTGAGTTAAATTTATAGGATGCTAGCAAGGCTTATATAATAGAATGGTGCGAGTCTTTCTGTTACTGTGAGTTACTGTGCAAAAAAACCGATGGGATCCGTGTCTGCTGGTTTATAGAAAAGTAAAATTAAACTAACAGTAACATTATGCATGCCAATATATAGAAATGACATGACTTGTACCAGAAAAAGGTCTCGGCGGGATATGAGCGTATCCACAGAACATTTTTATGTATTAAACTAAGAACAACCTGTTTTGACTTTTGATGCATATATGAATGGTCGTTTGGAGCAGCAGTAATGATTATAGCCGGTGAATTAAAATTTTGGAGTGAATATAGTAAAGCCCCTATTATGATTTTAGTATCAAAATTTAAACCACTGTGACAGGTTATTGGCAAGCTGCCAAGTGATAATATTTATGGAATTCCAAAATATAGGCTACTATTGCCAACCAAACCAAAAGTTATAAAAAAAGCTTATTGTTTTTGTGCCCAAACTTTGAGGAGCATCCAACCCAGGGCCATTATGCCTAGGCATTGACCACAGACTGTTATCAAGGGGTAATTGGCCTAGGGAACCCTGTAGTTACCCTGCATAGGTTAATATTTAGTCTAATTTTGTCTAACCTGGCAGCTTCTGTACTGGGACATTTGCAAATCTCGCCATATCCCTATCTAGCGCCCTCCTTGTACCTCGCTGCTGGGGCGTTTAGCTCTAAGGAAGATTTCCTTTCATAGAGATGGGGGAAGATATTGTAACGATTAAAAAGTGTGTATCAATTTGAGATTTGGATATTTTTTGAAATAGGGCGACATGACAAGATCCATGCTGCAACATTTTTAAATCAGATTTTTATGAGCCAAATGTCATCCCGAGCGAGCTCAATTCTATCGCGGTAAATATTCCCGTCTCAGCAAATCCACTTCTGCAGGCCTCACTTCACCATGATTCTTCGGATTGTACACTTGGTCGCCTTTGCCATTTTCTTGGCCCATACTTGTCAGGGCGGGGAAAACATTACGGACAGTTCTCCACGACGTCGGCGAGGGAGGCGTAAGTGTATTTACTATATGCCAAGTGTGAAAGTTAATTTTTATTATCCCTAGTATTCTCTTTGTTTAACGTGGTCAAGTTCAAGAATGAACCCTGCCAAACAGCTAATGCAAGGTAAGCAAATTACAGTATAGTGAACAATGACCTGACGATATTCTACTCGTAAGCCCTTGCGTACTGCTTTTCTTACAACCATGCCGTTTTCAAAGTTGAAACCCACAGTCCGTTTCGCTGCAGTTTTTTAAAGTCGGGTTTCGGTTTCTGCTTCGGGTGGGGTATCCGATGCTGTTGCATACGTTGACGCTCTTTTTAGTCAAGCATTTGCTTATAGTTTTAGTACCATTATATACCCACAGTAATATTTGAGAACTAGAAGAACCCTATATTAATAATTAATACTTAATATAGGGTTCTTCCAGTTTAAACTACATAAATTCAGTTTTATTAGTTTTGGGATAATACCACGTCCAGTCAATTAAATGTGGCCATTTTCGGCATTTTTAAAACAGAAACTGCCAGCATTTTGACATAATTTCGGGCCAAAAATGCCGTCCTTTTTGCCCGAACAGTGGTCAACGACGCTCCCATTTTTTCGCAAATAAGCGCTCGCAGCATTTTTATTGACAAAAAATGCTCCTTTTGCAGGGCAATGTTCTGCGCGAGAGGGAGACGTAAAACGAAAAATTGATTACATTATCGGATTTTTTAAAGTGCGCTCAATTTGAGGAAAGTTAAAAATATATATGACTGCATGTTAGCGCGAAAATGCCAATCCCCGTTTGGGAGAGGCATCAAGCGTCATATATAGACATGCATTATAATGACTTTAAACATTTTTTAACTTGACTGTTTCATTGCAGTAAAAGTCCAATCGGCTATCTAAATGATAGGAGTTAGGAAGTAATATAGGTACCAAGACGGTTAAATATTTTTCTACAAATATCATTTCTGCTTTGTCTGTGTTGATATAACATTTGCAATTTGTAGCTGAGACAAGAAGGTCTCAAAATATATCGAGCCTTCCTTGAACATGAAGAGAGACACTTTTTTAACTGATCACAGACCAATTTTAAGAAGTACTTTTACTTCAAGTAAGTTCTTTCCATAAAAAATATGGATATAACGAGCCTACGCAGTTCCTAAAAGCAGCGAAGTATTAAGAGCTGGAGCGGAAAGTTTAAGTTGCGGCTGTTTGTGTTTCCGAAAAATACACGACTCATTTGGTCCACCCAGATACACGGCATTGGAATAATTTGCTTGGCCTATTTTTGAATCACTTTCTTGCTAGGTGGCGCAGCAAGAGGTGAAAAAGACATACGTATAACTGGCAAGCATTTTAAAGCTCAGTGTTCAACTCTTTTTCCCCTTTCAGGGATGCTATATAATATAAAAAGCGTCAAGCAAATTATTCCATTTGCACATTTCAGAGTCGAATCTCACATATGTTCATATTTGACTGATCTAAATTATCAGTAAACTTAAAAACTTTTTTAACGCTGTTGCCTCTTTTGAGGCGCACAGCAGAACCACAAGGGACGCTCAGCAACGCAGTTGTCTGATTTGAGCCAGTACATTGGTTCACGCGCAGAGGTCGCCATAAGGCTTAACTTCATTTCACCGGTCCTTGCTGTTTTTAATTAGAAGCAAGGAGGTGGTCCCAGATAGACAATTTTCTAACTTCCGGCCTTTTCTGCCTTGAAATGTTTTTAACAAAAGTGCAATAACGAATTATATATTCCAAGTCCATTTTTTATGGAAACGAGGAATTTTACCTGTCTGGGAGCATTCTTATAGTCCAAACAGACGAGAGAAACCCCGATTTGCAGTAATCTATCATTTTCTCAACTAAACTTTATTTCGATCATGTAAACAGTAAACTCAGTGCTGAGAAACCAATAATAGATTGCCGCTGTACAGCGGTCCGATCAGAGAACCAGATCTATAAGCGTTATTCGCCCAGAGAACATGCTACGGTGTCGCCTCTAGGATTCCTGGGTGAACTACTGCCCCTAATTTGCTCTCCCCTCTGGCTGGCCCAAGAGGGAGGATCCAGGCAGCCAAGACCAAAGGGTGAGTGGGTCAGCAAATTAGAGGCAGAGTTTCACCCAGATGCTCACCAGAGGGGGACATCGTAGCACTGTCTCTGTAGTAAGGGTCTCTGGTTGCACTGTCATCTATTCCCAGTTACTTTTTCAAGGTTGCCGGCGGAAACTTCTTAGTGTTCCACTCTACAACAAGGTGGCACCACAAGCAATTCTGTAACACAACTTCCAGTGGGAAAACCGGAATTTGTGTTATAGAATCGATTGCAGCTACCTCTAGCAGCAGCTGATTCGAATACTAAGATATTCCCGCCAGCAACCTCGAAAAAGTAACTGGAATTGGACACACAGATCTGTATTAGTTCCCATAGATTGGAATCATATATAATGCAATATGAAGCCATTTATGAACACAAAAATGGAGGAAGCAAAACAGGTCCATCAAACCCGTTTGGCCCAACAGCAGATATGAACTTTTTTGGACATCAGTATAACCATTATGGCAACCAATCTATGGTTACTAATTGATATGATTGTACAGAACAGTAAATGCCGCGGCATGATATTGCCAGGCTCATTGATTCATCATCCTAATTGCATCCTCACAATAGTATTATCCAATTCCCTAAGAGACAAACTGATGACTATGGCTATTGGAAAGTATGGCTACAATAGTGACCAAGATACTCTTGGAAAAGCTCTCTGGCCAACACTTATAAGAGATAATAACACATTTATACATGACTCCTACTTTTGCAAGTAAGTTAATACATATCTTGTCATCAACACGCAATTCCCTAAGAGGCAAACTGATGACTATGGCTATTGGAAAGTATGGCTACAATAGTGACCAAGATACTCTTGGAAAAGCTCTCTGGCCTACACTTATAAGAGATAATAACACATTAATACATGACTCCTACTTTTGCAAGTAAGTTAATACATATCTTGTCATCTACACACAATCTTGCCTTACACAATACTTAGCAAACCTGTAGAGTTTGCAACTTTGCTTTATAAAATGAAACCCCTAAACTAGAAACTAGAGCAAAGAACAACGCGTCGGTCATAATACTATTTTTTTACCATATACCGGTAATGATGATATTTGGAAAATATGCCTTTATAGCATTCTGCCAAATTCTCTTTAGGTTGCTGGGAAATGTACGATTTTACTCCGAGGAAACTCCGAGGAAATTCTCTAAATACTCTTGAAAATCGCGAGTGCAGGGAGAGCCTTTTAACTTGCAAGCAGGAGCTTAAAAGAGGGAGAAAGACGCTGGGTTTCCTCGGAGGGGATTTCTTTTCATTTGTATAAGAAACTCGTAGTTTTACAAAATAGTTCCACATAATTTGCCATTGGGTATTGCAGGTGCTGCAGTACTCTATGACTTAATTATGGCCTGGACCACTGTAGGTAAATTTTTATATATGATGTTAATATTTCAGCAATCCAAGATATGGCAATGAGTTCCATGCATTCTCCCAAAAACGTCAGCAATATATGTGGGTTGGATATGGACCAAAGAGAAAGAAGGATTTACTTCATATTGGCAAAAAAGCGAAATGCCCTGTTAACTGTAGACCACAGTCACATAAAGATTGGATGTACTGTTAAATTTGTGCTATATATGTTATAATTAATATATATTATAAATAGGGTGAAAGCCCGTGGCGGAATGGTTAGCGTGCAAGACTCCCATGCAAGGGGGCTGGGGATCAAATCCCAACCCGGTGCTTGGGAATTTTCAAATGCGCCAAAAAGCTGCCACACAAATTGCCCATGTGCAACATACTATTGCAATGAACCTGAAAAGGTAGTTCCCAAAAATAAATAAAAAGGGAGGCATTGCAAGTATTTTAATATGTTAAATACTTTTTTGTATGTTATTATTTAATACAGGAATTTTTAGTACATCAACAAAACCCTCACTTTTGAACCAATACAGGCAATTTGACTTTTTGGTGAAATGTGTGTTTTGGTAATTATTACAAGCGCGCAAGCATTGATATTGTATACATATAATTGTAAGAAATAAATAATCCAATTGTGCCACCAGAAACTAAAAAGGTTCCATATATAACATATATATACAAGTAAAACTCTTATTTAATACAATTTAACGGGTTAGTTATTTTAATAAAAACTGCTGGTATGGTAATGTACAATCACATCAAACTCAGCATTTCAGATTAGTTCATGATAGTATTTTCTTTCGAAACAATTTAGATTTATTGTTTGTCAGGACAAAGTCAGGTTTGCTGACACCTTGCCTGTCCAAATAATAAAGAGTTCTCTAGCCAAAATTGGAACTCCTCAGAAGAGCCAATGATGACTTTTAACGTACATGATATGCTCTGTAATGATACTATACAATTATGTAAGAGGTTAAGGACACCCTCAAATATTTGTAATTCAAGCTGTTTATCAAATAATAACAAATCTATTTGACACCCTTTGCATCCTATCATTTGGATAGCAGAATTATTGCTGGAGTGCTTCATCTTATAACATGGGATTGGACAAGGGATGGGTTGCTGATTTTCTGATCCTATTAAACTTACACCGGCGCCTTTTTAGGCATCTCCCAGACAGGCATTTTTGTAGGAAATATTTCTGGAAATATTTCCTTATTTCCAGCAATATTTCCAGTAATATTTCCACTGCAGAAATATTTCTAAAATATTTCCTTCTCATTGCAATGAGTGCACTCAATTTTCCCTTTCAAGGCTGTTTGAGAATGCAGCTGTGCGAGATAATCGTCACATTTTAAGAGAATAATGATAAAATTTGTATGTCCCCTGAGCTGAGGAATACTCAGCCCAGGCAAATAAAGGAAAAGTCTGGCACTCTTGTGTCAGGCATTGAAGCAGTAACATTGACCACCATTTTGTCTTTCTGTTTAATTCGTCGATCGTCATTAACGCCCAAATTATATTAACAGCAAGAAAGCTATGCCTTTACAACCAGTTCTTAAAAAGTACTAATTACAACATTCTTGAGATTTCCCCGCTCGTAAGATGATACGATATAATAGTTGAAAGTCTATATCTCAAGGCACGTTGCCTTTACAATATTATTTTGTACATATCATACATTGGCAAGAATATGTCAAAGACAACCACCCTCGGCCTCACCAGCTCTATACTATAAGGGCATTGGACTTCTGGCTGTAAAGTTATATAACTTATCTACAAATGCCTTAATTAAAGGGCAATTCATCTGTCAATGTAGCAGTTTTAATTTAACTGACGGTTTTAAAATTATAAAAGCGTTCCTGCTTCTGCATAAAATATCTTTTTGCGTCATAACCTTTTGGACACGTGCTCAATAAAGCCATCAAAATTCTATTTCAAATTCAAAAGTTGAATTGATGCATAAAAGAGCCCCTGCAAGGCATTTGGTTTCTCCGGCTATATAAAACGTGATCCTAGCGTACCTCTCTCCGCGAGCGGGCTGAGAAACCCTATTGTCTTCGTGATATGACTCGTGGCGGCCGCGAGCAGCGCCGAAGACCGTCTCCGCAGTCCATTCTGCTCAATAACAACGGGCGATGCTGCGCCAATGGGCGACGGTACCGGCCCTGGTGGGGACTGGGGCGCGTCCTCTGACCCTGCAATGGGCGTGAGTGCGCCTCTGTGGCAGCCATTGGCCGGGATTTGCGATGGCGTGGGCGTGGTTGCTGGAGCGTGGGATGACGGTGGGATGAGCGTGCTTCGCCGGCGCTCTTTGAAAGACATCTGAAAGGTGAAAGATGCTTAAATGGCAGTTTGAAGGAGGGGGAAAATCAAGTGTCTGCCAAATGCAGTCTGGATTGTGGGGGAAAGTTGAGCGTGGATGAATATGTCAGAAGGTAGTCAAGGTCTGATTCTGATTTTACATACTTTTCGCATTTCGAATTAAGCCAAATAAAAGTTACTTTGTGGGGGAAGAAGAGTACACTTTCTCAAAACAGACATAATTTTAGATGCTCTATTCAAGGAGAAAAAATTGAACTTCTAAAGAGTCTGCGTGCATTATTGATAGCCAATAATGAAAATTAAGAAGCCACATTTTGAACAATTAGCTAAAACATATATATTGAAATATTTAGTTATACGTCAACTTTTGTTTTCATCTTTGCTTTATATTTTTTTTTAAATTAAAAGCTTTTTATAACTTATCTTTTCAAATGGGCCATAACAATGATGTGCTACCATTCATTGCAAGCATATTTAACTAAATAGAAATATTCTCAATGCATATCATTCTTTTATGACCTTACACACATTCAATGCACATTATATTATATCTAAATAAAAGTCCATTTCATCATAAGACTGGTACGTGACCCTTTAAGTGAAGTACCAACTCAATAGAATTGGAACCTCTCTAGGGAGACAATTATCACGAAAAAAACTGAGCTGCTGAATAAATATAACCCTACAAAACTCTTGCCAATTTTATTAGGTATTATTTAGTAAAATTATCTTTCATCCGTCGTGGTGACCTTGAAGGAGGTCGTATTTCGTCGTATGTGTCATGTAATATATTATTTGGCTGACAGTTGTAACTCTAAACTGTGTCTATTTGTGAAGGTAATTAAAAAGTACTTCTAAATGTTTATTATTGTATCCTGTCTACCTTACTTGACCATCAATATTAGGATATCAGATATAAAGTTTTGTTGAGTGCTTAATGAGAAATCTATATTGATCCATGCCGTCTTAGGAATTTCAGTCAGTTAGTAATATTGATTAATTAACGTATAACCCTGAGAAGCTTTCCCAACAAATATAATAAAAAATGAGTACGGAAATGCAAAGGTCTACATTTTTGCAGCATCACTTAACAATGGGAGAGCTAGAGTTACAAAATGTCCTTGAATGGCAGTCTTGCTCTTAAATGTCCCCTATATTAGGACATCTCTTAAAACATGGACCCACCTGTAGCTTATGACTCTCCCTCTGCCTCTTCCTCCTCGACCTGTCCCTCAGCACCATGTTCTTGACGACCTTCCTGAACTGAGCATT
>LR140554.1:0-16229 GCA_900659605.1 Tisbe holothuriae | reverse complement strand
GCTTTCCGAGCGACGCCGATCGATACAACAACTCAAAAAGCTCCCTCGAAAAAAATCCAATTATAAAACTTTCCTTTTTTTTCCCTTTTTACAGACGTCTCATTCTTTGGCAGTAGGAGGAGTTTCGATATGTGCGTTTTTGTTCTTTTTTAACCCCTGGGGGAGCGGCTGAGTTTTTTTCGGCAGCTGATTCGTTGCTCGACCCACGGGATTGAGAGCCAATCAGGAGGCAGGGGGAGGGTCGGGGAGTGGGCTTATGGTTATATAATAATGTCCCTAGCAGCTTTGTATACATTATTTAGTTATAAAGCAAGGGGCGTTGTTAGTTCGACTGTAAAGCGTATTTGATAGTTGCATTTGACTCATAGACTCATTGCAATCATGCTAATGCTTCATATATTGTGATTGTGACACTTGCTATTACGGTTATAGGCAGTTTCTTTAAACTGCTCAAGCTCAAGTCAAGTCCGACCAACTGCTTAAAAGTTCTATCTGGTTTTTAAAGAAATATATTAACATCATCGTCTGATGCATATAACACATCCGGGTGTGTTCTTGTACGAGATATAACTTGGGAAACTGATTCAATAATAATTAATTATATAATGAAACTCAGACTGGTCCAGATAATATTTATAATTTGCTTCAACTCCCTATATGCAATATATTTGGAACATGAAATCTTCCATCATATACTCTAAATAAAGCACCATTATGCATAAAAAGAAAACTCCATCCTACACAAAAAAACCATTTTCTGACACCCATCTTACAGCAGCTGCACACGAATCCATTGTGATGTCAATTCTTTTGTTTAGATCTTCCTCGGAGTTGCTGGAGCAACAACAAAAAATAAAGCCAGCTTTCGTTTGTTTATTCTCGAAGAGGAGAGGAACTACTGGACTATAATATAGAGGAGATTCGGGCTAAAGAATGCTTGATAGTTAGAGAGGGGCTTTTATTGTCATTACGTACGGCATGGTTGTACAAGAGCAACACTTTTCTGGCACGAAAGTAGTGCCATAGACCACTTCAACTTATTAACAAAAAAGCAGCATGGGTACTTCAGTGGTCTATGGTAGTGCGTATTGGCTGTTCACATATTTCATTATTGTGTAATGTCTACTTAATTATTTATTCAACGTCTCTAGTGCATGTTCTGATGCCAAAAGTAGGAAGAATAAGACGAGCGAGCCTCTAACGAACTTTTTAATACAATGGACATTCCCTTTTCAATAGAGCATTTTTTGTCCGGCGTATTTTCCTTTTAGAAATAAACCGACGGGTTGCTGTGTTACGGGAAAGGGTTCAAAAAGTTTAAGGTCATTTTGGTTTGTTGAACGTTGGATGTTATGCAGAATCGATCTCGTTTTGGACATGTAGTAGTAAACACTGTAAGGATATAAAATGGATGTATAAAATGTAAATAAATTGCAGACAATTGCCATTTGGCTATACATTTAGCTTTATAACCATATAGTAGTTGCATATAATAATTAAGACTTAACAAAGTTTATACCTCAACGCGACAAATTGAAATCTATTATTAACAGAAGTCTAATGCAAAACTTTTCTCCTGTTCGTTACCCTTCTTCTTCTCCCAAGTTAAATATTTGATTTTCGTTTTCAGCAAGATTAAACGATATTTGGTGAAAAAGATTCTTGAATATTCAAAGCTGGTCGATCTCTTGTGTTTAAAAACTTTGGTTTGTGTTCCAACAGTGACATGATTTGTTAAATATTTCAACTGAAAACTTTTTCCAATGTCAAGTAAGATGTTTTAGTTTTTAGAAACGTCAATTGATATTGGAATGGAGCTCGACGGAGGCAATCAAGGAAACCTTCATTTTTATTCTGCCTCTACAATTGTTCTAAAAAAGCTAAAGTAGAATAACTAGTGTAGAAGTGACCATAAAATTTAATGTACTCCTTAGACCATTTATCTAGGTACTGTATTGATCTCTGTACAAATATAGAAGCTGTGTCATCTTCTATGCCATTATTGAACTCTCGACATCTATATTCTCCTTGGATTTATTAAGTTTATTCAATTTACTTTTCCCTCTCCCGTAACATTTCGTTTATATCTTAAAAACCATTACCTCCATTATATTTAATATCATTTTATGTTGATTAATAATTTAATGAACAAAAATTATCTATTATTGACATTCTGCTAAGTTTATTCCATTTCTTTTCCCCTCTTATAACATGTCATCCCATGTTTCTATCTTAAACCAGGTAAATCTCCCTTTTCCTCCATTCCCAGCAGCAACACCGATTTTTTTACTCAAAGACCTTGAACTGCAGCAGCCATTGTATTAAAAAATAAAGCTCAGCCGTCCGAGGATAACAGCGCTCAATATAGCCGTATTAAGGCATCGACTCTGTTGGCTACGGAAGGCCTGGAAATGCACTTTTATACGCTCGCGCACTCTCTCAAAGGGTTGTTACGTAACCAACAACAACGCTTTCGGTAGGAACGAGTTTGTGGTTGATGTAGCAAAGTTGGGAAGTTAGGGATGCGATGTGAGTTTTGAAGATAAGAGAAGCAAATATATGCCAGATTAAAATGTTTACTAAAGTGTAAAAACTTAATTTATATAATTTTTCAAACTTCAACAATTTATCGGATAGATTTTGCTTTCCAAAAATGGTTACTTTATTCAAAGGTGGATTGTTGGACTTGATTTTATCCGAAAAAGATATTAGTAGGACATCATCTGCAGGCAACCCTATTTGACGGTTTTCTTTTATATGTCAGATTTCGAATATACGTGTTTCTATCCTTCTAACCTTATTATTATACAATGGTAAGGTTATGTTTCAAAATGACGCGTTTTTACATGCGATTGGCTGCTATAAAAAGTTTTCCTTTTGCAAAAATGTCAAACGCACACAAACGTTAAAATCTCCGATTTTGGGGCGTGAATATGATAATATATATAATATAATAAAAATGAGCCATAAATACTGATATGTATAATTATGTATATAAAGAAACCATATATTGGGGCTATATTATTGGTAGGAAACACTATTAATTATTGAACGTTCTGGGTGTACTTCTAGCTAGCTGCTAAAGGTATAATATATTTAAGTGATAACATTATTTAATTAGGGTTCCATATGAAACCACTCCGCTCTTTTGTCCCGTTTACACCATCAAAACTTTTCCACGACCTTTTCACAAACGAAGGAAAAACAACTTTTAAGACTTTATTTCTCAAGCTGCAGATGGCAAGACAGGAAAGAAAGACATTCGCAAAGAAGACAGAAAATAACGAGAAATATGCTCTTTTAAAGTTTCTTCAATGTGGTTTACATTATGCGAGCCTGTGAACGGACTTGATTAGTACGTATGATCAATATATGACTTAGTTAACAATTCATTAGTTTATGTATTTGGTCTATAACACGCACAATAAACCATCAAATAAACACCTCCTAACAATACTCATAAAAATATGACCTTGATTTTCTAGAAACATTAACTGCTGCTATAGCAACTCAGGCAGCAATGCACTCTTTCAGGCAAAGGCTAAAAAGCGAGTTTCCACAACGGAAAAGAGTTTTCTTTAGCGTTGGGAAGTTCTCTTTCACATGCACGCAGTTAGCGGATAGAAAACGGGTTATGTAAGAAGGGAAAGAGAGGTTCAACAGACAATCTTATAAAACGTCTCAAGTTGATGTGCATCATGTTTAAGATGCGGTTTGACAACACAAACCAGTTGCAAGGCACAGTGGTTCCGTTGTGTGGAGCATAGGAAATTCATCATGCCTATTTTATGTACATATTGTTAATGTCAACTGAGTACTTATGCATGATAGCGAAGCATACTGTCCAAGGGGGAATATGATAGAGTCTTTCTCTCTCTCTCTCTCTCTCTCTCTCTTGTCTCTCCCCCTCTCTCGTCTCCCTGTCTCTCTCTTTCAGACTCCCCGTTGCTGTGCTAGTAACCCAGACATTTTTCTAAACTTGAAAAGTGCATTTCTTAAATCTGGTTCATGTAGATGGCATTTTCAAATCTGAGTGTAGAAATACGGATAAAATTTGACTTTAAACTACATTCTAAAATGTTCAACAGTTAATTATCCCCCATCTGGACTCCGTAAAAGAAGTTCTTTTCATAAAAATGGTCTAATTACGATCAAAAAGTCGGGTTACATTATGCACATGACAAGTATAAAAAGTACTTCTCTGCAATTATACTTTCAGGTCAAAATTTGCATGATTTTCAAGATATGGCATGACTCAAAAAGTTTTACTTAACCATGGATAATTACGCTCTATGCTCTTATAAGAACCTGGTAGCTGTTAAGCGTAGTAGGAAACTGGCAGTCTGGCAGGCGCCTTGACAACCATTGTAAGATAAAAAGTTAGGTCACAATAACTAGTGTTTGCTAATCATATATCATCACTGATTCCATGACCTCTAGGAGGAACGCCATTGCATTTGGCCTGGCATTTAAAGGCAAACTGGCATCCCTACCTGCTTTGGCCCTATACCCTCCTGCCCATGCCCATTACTCCCCACGGCAGTAAGAGGAGGAGGGTCTACCAGTGTCACCGTGGTCGCCCCAGCCAACTCCCCCTCACCCACAGCTGCAGTGGTAAACACAAGCTGAGCAGGCTGCAGCTGATACTGCTGGACATGATGCTTGGGAGACTCAGGCTCAATGTACTGAACACCATGGTGTTGCTGTTGCTGTTGATGCTGCTGATGCTCACTTGTGATAATGATACCAGGGGCGTTCCGTAACTGAGTAATTGAGTGGCTGGTGGCATCAACCAACATACTTGCACTATGCACTTAACTTGTAACAGGGCACTAATATCGGCACATCATACTATTATAAAACAATGTCCTTATGTGATAAAAGTTGGGCCTTCCCCAAGAAAAGGTCTTCTGCTTATAAGAAACCTTTTTAGATACACATGGCAGGAGCAATAAATAGTAACATATGCGAGGAAAGAAGAGAAGGAGGAGGGGAAACAATATATAGCTGCTAGGATATTATTATATCTACAGGTCCTAATGTTGAAGCTCTCCAAGTTTTTGTTTCTACCCGCCGACGCCTCCGTTTCTCATCCTATGTGTAGAGAGTTATCCTCTGTCCAAGGCATGATGGGATATCATTTCATAGATGCAACTATCGCTACTGTTTCTCTATTGCGTTGGACAACAGTAAAGAGCATTACAAGTAAGTTACTTTGAAAGTAACTTAGCATGGCAGGCGCAATGTTGTAATTTTGTAACTTATGATATGATTTAGACCGTTCAAATGTAATTCAATAATCCCTGACAAGCTCTGATGCTTCTTCGGAAAACTGCAGCAACACACACACACACACATTTTGGCAAGCATTTCCATCCGGTAGAAAAGGATGCAAAAGTTTCTTCATAATGGGTTGTATGCGATAACATTGGATTGTTTCAATCGTTGCAAGGGCAAGGCTACGAAACTGCAAGGGCAACAAGGCAGCTGCATATGCAAGCTGCTGAGGATACACGTACGCGAACTGTGATTTTATGTACGTTTAGTTCATTTTAAGACTACTTAATAAATTTAACACCTTATTAAGCCTAATAAATACAAAATGTGGTCTTTAAAGAGCTTAAATGACGTCAAATGTAGTCCATCGAGTGCATTAAAGATGCATTTTTTTACGCAGTAACAATGTTGCCAAAATATCGTAAATTCTCGCTGCAAGCCGGACCTATGCAGAGAAAACGAATCTCGCACGCCGGGAAAGTGGGGTCTAGGTTAGGAGTACAGAAGAGAAGGAGGAGAAATGCAAGTGCAATTCTGTGTGGCTTCTGTTGTAATTTGCAATATAGGTCCGACAAAACATGGTTTTAAAATATGATACGAAATAAGCTAAGACCGAATTGTTTGTATAATGCATGTACAGTATAAGCTGTATCTTTGAGAGAGTATTAGCAAGCTGGCGTTTTTGACGTATTTGGGTGTTATTTTTAATTTATACCTATATAGTGTATTGTTTCGTCGGGTATTTACTACGAGTCGGTCTCTGTTCCATTGTCCTGTCTAGAGAATGCTACTCGCTAGAAAGAGTTAGAACTGTTTTCATTAAACCTCTCTAGAAATAACGATGTGAAAGAGCAATCTTACTTTTTACAATGGAAATGAGTGTTTTGTTGCATGTGGTTGGAACTGAGAAAATATCGTTTTATATTCAAGGTGATGCGATAATAGTTCTGAGAAACTATTGGGTTAAAAAGGTTTGGTCCTTCAAATTGCAGAATCGTTTATATGTTTATTTTATGGATATAAAGGTAAAAACTGAACTGAAGTTAAAATTCAAAAATACCGTCATTGTTTCCTGTTTTATGTTCCTTTTTTTCTATAGTGACAACGCAACGGTACATACATTTTAAGGTCTGCATTAAACAAGTTTAATTAAAGCTTTAAAAATAAGCAAAATCATGAACGTCACAAAATACACTCACTCTTTTTACCCGCAATAAACCTGTTTCCATTACCTGCAGTAAATTGTAAACGTGATTCTTGATAGTGCAAATGGACATAAAATGGCAAAAAGGATCACTAAAATTTCATTTAAAAGTAATTTAAATACTTTGTCTCAGAAAAGTAGGATATTCGGTAAATCTTTGGTAAATATAAATTTTTATACAAAAAAGTACTGTTACTACGAGTAAGTGACCCCTAGGCCCTTTGTATGAAATACCGTAGTATAATATACATTTTATCAAAAAAGAATTGCCATTCCAGCTCAACCAATCCCTTTCTATTCCCCATTTCCGCCATTAGACATTATAGATGAAAGCATTTTTAATTCGCTTTCTTTCCTCCTCGTCTTCTTATTCTGACAACCCCTTTTTGCATTTTTATTACATCTTCTAAAGAATGAGTCATCCTATTAGAATCCGCTATTCTGGAAAAAATGAATCCCTTTCGACTGAGTGAACCCCTTTTCTTCGTGTCTAAGTCAGGGCTGCCAGATTATAGTTTAAAATAATTTCATAACATAGCAAACAATCAGTAAAAAGCAAAGTCCAGTTAGAAAAGAAGAACAAAATTTAGTTTTGTCTGTTTTGTGTAAACCAAGGCGTGGTGTATACGATGAAGTCTAATTAACTATTCAAGATCAAGAGGGCTAAAACTTAATAAATTAATTGAACTGGCAACCCCGCTCTGCATGATTGTACAGTACACTCAACCCTTTTTTTTTTAGAAAGATGAGAAGAGTTGCGCTACTATCCAACGAGAGAACAGTGTAAACTATATACACTCTATAATCCATTGGACTGTTGAAGCAGGAGTAGTAGTTGTAAAAAGGGGACGCTTTTGTGTCTTTCTTTCTTCTTTCTCCCCTTTCGGGAACCATAAAAGAAATAGAAGGAGGAGAAAGCCAGAGGGAAGAGAGAGGAAGAGGGTAAAATTTGAAAAGAAATTTCAAAGAGGGAAAAATGAAACGAGGTGGATAGCAATAAAAGAGCCAATGATATTGGCTAGCTGTGGTACGTTATGTATGATTAACTTATTTTATGGTTATAATAACAATATACGTATAATGATTCCAATACTTCTGACCTGTGCGATATGCTTAATGGATTTTTTTTTCTCATACTGTCTTAGTTCGGTAATCCAATTTTTAACTAACGCGCTTAACGAGTTATTGTCAATAACTTCATTAATTTGCCAGAGTTTTGGCACAATATATGAAATAACATATTATACCCGCAATATAAAATAATTGTGGAAGTATAATCCAATATTAAAAGGGTCCTTAAAACTAACGAAAATGTAATCATCTCACTTAGGTTAAGTCAATATGTACTAGTATTAGTCGATTAGTATAACTGTTACAATGATGATTTTTACTAGCCTTTTACTTATCGTTGTATCTACTTTCTTTACAATTCAAATATCATTTCAAATTATATTAGTACTTAAATATCTGCCTGCAAACGCCATCTATGGACGCCATTGTGCAATTAAAACAAGAAGGGTTCCGATTTCGGCCGCTAGATGGCGCGAGCATTCACAAAAGGGAATTTTGAAAGAGCGCCGAAAAGGAGGAAAAAGCCTTTTAAACTCTTTTTTGAACCGAGAAGGAAAAAGTTTGTGAGCATATTATATACATTCAAGTACGGTAATTACATATCATTATCCAATTAGTTATCATATCTTTGGATAATTGATAATATTGCAAGTAATTATGACCCTTAAAGTAGTTAACCTTTTTCATAACATCTTATATGAGTACAAGTACTTAATATTTACGCAAAATGAAGCTAAAATGGCCCTGATAAGCCTGCAATATGTATTCATAAACGATTTTAGCTTAGCACGGAATCGCTGTTCGAGTCCTTTTGAGGTGTGTGTTTCCCTAAGCAGAGTTCGAAACTTATTAATGACACCTTTGATCAGCATTAAATAAATTTATGGTTGTGCTCGTCCGTAATAATTGAACCCTTCACATGAACCATTTGAGTCAATTATATTACGACCTAAATTTACAGTTAGTAGATGAAAGACGCCAACAAATCAGATTTCTCAGAACCAGCTGCAGTTCTGTATAGAAAAAGACATACTAGATTTCGGCTAAAATTGAACTATGAGTATAACAACCCACAAAGAGATTTACTACCGAAGTTAACTCAATCGTCCTGAACTGAAAAGCATCTTAGCAATGGAACCTTTTCAAGATTCGTAGCAGAGTCACTCTGATAAGAGGAGATTTACCCACATTGGAAATTTGAAAAAAAAACTCCATGTTTTTGCACCGGGATTCGAACAAATTCCTTGTAATTCTTGAATGATCCTTACCTCGACAATCTTCAACGACTGGGGCGTCTGCATGGCCCCACCCTCCCCTCCTCCGGCGGCAATGCCCATCTGAGCCATGACATTATTCCGGAACATCTGCTCTTGCTGCTCCTGATCCTGCTGTTGCTGCTGCTGCAATCGCTCTTGTCTCCGACGACGTTGCCTCGCCTTCTTCTTCCGCCACCGTTTGAGACTTGCAGGGCTGGTGGGTCGGTCACAGTGGTCTCTGTTCCCTCTGATTGGGGCGTCATTACCCGCAGTGGTCTCCTTGATGTCGTCAGACTTGTTTGCCTCATTTGCAGCCTTGCTGAGCTGCAGTATGCTCTGCAGACGTTGGAGCTCCCTGAGCATTGGTGGTATTGTGATGCCAGCCTCGTCTTCAGGCTCATCATGTTGAGGAAGTTCTTCTTCCTCGTCCTCCTGCTCAGTTGACCGCATATTCAAGCTATTGACATGCTTCAAGAACAAATCGACTTTCTTGATGTTCTCAATGACACTGAGTGGCTCCATCTTGACGTCGTGCTCACTTCAACCGCCGCCAAAGGAGTGAAGAAGTTTTCTTGAAAAGGCTTTTTCTGATCTGGGGGTCGGGATTTTTGGGGAGAATAGAGGAGATGAAAAGAAAGGCTTTTCTTAAAAGAACGCATGTAGAAGAACAGCCATGATTCGGAGGCTGGTGGCAGCCTCAGCTGCGCTTTGGCGTCCTCCTCCTCCTTCGTCTCAGCCGCCACCGACCCGTAGGCGCTTTTTAAATCTTCTTCTCCTTCTTTCATTTTCTTACTTCTGGTTGAGGGGGTCTCCACACACAGCCTCTATACACTCACTGCAGTGGCTCTTGCCATGGAAAAAGAGCTTTCTTTTCAAACACAGAGAGGAGTTCTTTTTCCCCCTTCTGGGCAGTTCTTTTTCTTTTGACTGGGCGGATCCTTTTCTCTCGCCGCTGGCTTTCTTTTTTCTTTGCTTTCTTCGCCACTCTTCTCTCTCTGTTCGGGGGCTTCAATGGGAACCCGCACTTCTAAGAGTCTACTTCAACATCTTATTTTGGGTCTTCATATGGTTGTTTGACCCGAGATGGCAAACTTTTTCAAACTTTATGGCAATCACTCTGTATTCTCATTTTTTCAGCTCTCTTTGGTTTATTGGATACAATGCACTGTACTGTAAGAGAGCATTGCAATGCCAGTTTCATTCTCAAAAAGTGCTCTTTTGACCTAATGTACTGTCTTTAAATTGCACTTAAACCATTTTTATGCATTGTTTTCTCACTTTGTGACCTTTGTAAGCTTTTCCTGTTTGAATGGGGCTTCCAAGTTCCTTTCATGTCCAGGAAAATGGTTGATTTCAGTGTTAAGGTAAAAGCGGGTTTAAAGTTTTAGAAAGTGAGGAACTGCGGTCAAAAGTTGCCCAATATTTGTGGCATAGACAGTAGGGATTATTTACTCACATTTTATGCATATTTCAGTGCTTTTTGACTTATTTGCATTACGATTGGATGTATTTAACAATGTCAAAATGCAGTAAAAAATAAAGTGAAATGCCTCTATTGTTATACAATCAGCGTATTTTTCTTGCATATTATTATAAATGCAAGACAGATACAAAAATGCAGAAATCCTTGAAAATATACAAATGCAAATGAAGCCTTCACTCTGCAACCGAAAAAAATGCTTGAAATGTAGAAAGCAGAAATAAAACTGGCGAAAAAGCGAGATGGAAATTTACATTTGAAACAACCATTGATTTTTTTCTCTAACTCTTTTTTTTCACCAAGTTGTTTGCGCTTTGACCGTGGCTTACATCTAATACTCAGTTACACAACAGAGGAGTACTGACTATTTTCATAGTGAAACTTTTTTTTTAGAATTTTATCAAAGAACAAACAGAACAACCTAACACTGAGAATGCTGTTTAAACCTTTTATTTATAATAATATATTGTAATATGGACGACATTAAACTATTTAAAGAGGGTCAAACTCTATATTCAAACCCTTTTTATGCCAACGCGTACGGACGCTTGCCCATGGGACTCTCTTTTTTTATTCAAATGGGTACCCGGGTCCTTGTCCTCTTTTTTATGTTCGGAGCGCTTGTTTGACCCTCGCTTTTTCATTCATAAAAATGGGATTTGTAAATGCGTGACAACATCTCTGAATGGGCTTTCAACTTTTGAGGTTGAAATATACGGTTTTGCATCTGCATATCTGCAACTGTTTGTGATTTGATTCGTACTTCTTTGAAAAAAAGTTTTAGGTTCGCAAAAGATGATGTTCTAATTTTTAAAATTATAATTCTAAAGTACTATAATTGTACGGTGCTCTCCATGGCAAACAAATTACAGCATTATGTCGTAACTAGGAAGGAAACTATCTATAGTCATAACAAAGGACTTAGGACTTAGGACTACTTGAGAACGCATTAAGTTTTAAATGATACTGTGTAATATAACCATTTCCGCCTTCTCAAGCGAAAACATTAGTGTTGACTTTTATACTTAATGTTAGTGTTTTTTATTTTCTTTAAACCTTGAACGATTTTATTATACTGCAATAAAATTGCACAAAGACGACATAGTTTTAATTACGTATTACATTTACTCATTATTTCATTGGATATTAATATAGCATTAATATGATGATTATGATCTCAAGTTCTCTATGACGAGACCATTCCATCCAAACACCAAAGTTCTCTATGGTAAAATGACTGGCACGAAAGCGCACGCTTTTAAAAAGAGAAAGCAAACCATGTACCGCCAGTTCTATTATTGTTCATTGTGCTCCCTGAATGCTTCCCTAACATTGTTCCACTAAGGACTTAAATGTTGAGTATGACTTTGTTCGTCAGGATCTATGATGGGGAAGGTATTATTCCCCATCATAGGTCAGGATAAATAAGTATTAAATAACGGCACTTCAAATTATAAATGCTCTATCTGTAAATGGGTTGAATAGAAAAAGTATTATAGCTGTCCATTATTAAAGCCTTAATTGTATGTTAATAGGGACTAAAACGACATAAAATACATTCTCATATGCAATTGATAGTTGAAGTTCTAGTATGACCACCTTTTAAAGTTATAACAAACTATTTATGCTCTTTCACAGTTAATCACTACTCCGAGACACGTACAACACTCCACACTAAGTATTATTCTTTCCTAACCTACTTATAACTTGTCAATGACCAAATAAATGTACTTTCGGACAGAACAATATATAAACAGTATATTTCTATATACGTTAAATGTAATTTTTTGGGTTCCATGAAACGCTTTCACATGAAAAGCATGATACAGGAGACACATGAAGCACTTAAACATGATGCACACGAATCAATTTGGTATAATCATTAGATTGGATGATTTTAAGGCTTTTAAGGGTGTCTGAGCTCCTCACAGACCTCACAGGGAGTCTGCTGCATGCTTATATAGGACTTTAATCTAGTTTCTTCCTGTCAGTTGGGTGTGGCTCAGTTGGTAGAGCAGTGGGTTGTGGGCATGAAGTGTTGAATGCGTTTCAACGTTTCATACGTTTTATGCGGTTCATCCGTTACATGGAACCAAAAACGAAGAAATAACGACATGAGGCCAAAGACAAGCCTAAAGTCTAAGGAAGTTTCCTCATGTCATCAGGGCTTTCGCCTTTTTTGTTTGCGGCTACCTCTTCGAGGCTACTACATTCCGTAGGAACGTTCAACCACTTTTTCTTTGGTGACGTTCACAGATGGCGCTGCCATGCTTTACATCATTTGCAGTGGGCCTAGTTTCTTTTAGGTCATGCGCATTTCAGTAAGCCTGGAAGCATTTCTCCAATTTTTGGACCAACTATACGTCAAGAGCAGTTTATCTTTCAGTAGCACCGCCAGGGAATCAAACCCACGACCGATCAGTGTCGTGTGCCCAAGCCCGGCACTCTACCAATTGAGCTACTGCCCTTCTTTCGCCTTTCGTAACATTAGTTTTAATAGTGATTGGAACCCAACGTCCCAATCGCATGCGACTGGTCACTACGATCAGTAGACATAGGGAAATTTGGTACAGTATTCGAGACTGATCTATTTCAGTGGCCTATCGAGTAACGTGAAATATGAGCGCACCTAGCCACCACTTGTGGTGGCTAAGCGCACCAAGAAAACCGCCATAAATAAATGGAAAGGGATTATTCAAAAGCAGACATTTTTTTCAGGACATAATTTATTATTATGTTCAATACAGAATGATGATGCGTCTCAAGCTTGTTCTAAACATACCATTTACTAAAATTATTACATAACGCGGTTTTACGCCGATCTGGAATTTGGACACACTTTTGAAAAGCTATACCTAGTTGAACAAAAATAGTTCAAAAAAGTATATTAAGACATATTGGTTCTAGCACAGTCCAGGAATTGCGCAGACTAAGTTTTGCTGGAATTGCACAGTATTGAAATTGTAGTCTTGGCTCACATCTAGAAATGTACAGATTTTTGGACTTGCACAGCTGTACAGCATTGTACCTTACAGACCTTGCAGTAGCTTAGTAGGCTTACAGGACAGAAAGATTTCCTACGGGCTATTGGGCAAAAAATGACGGCATTATCGGGCAAAAATATGCCTTCCCTTTCATTAAAAAGGATGGCATTTTTCAAAAAAAGACAGCATTATTCAAAAAAGGACTGCATTTTTCAAAAAAGGACAGCAAGTTTAAAAGAAGACAGCCTTTTTCAATATATGCCAGCCTTTTTTGCTGTTTACTTCCTCCCTCTAACCTATTTAGGCTGGCTGAGGGAGAAGAAGGAAAGGAAAAAAAGGCAAGCATTATTTTAAAAATGCCATCATTTTTGGGCCAAAAATGCTGTCATTATCTGAAAAATGCTGTCATTTTTTGCATGAAAATGCCAGTCTGGGAGCGGCCTTAGTGACATCTAACGGTTGAAGGAGGAACCCGTCCACTGGAAAGACTGCGCCGTAAAACCCTACATTCTCTGCTGGCTGTCAACCAAAGATGACGACAAAGATGACGGCGCCGAAAGAAGCCAAAGCTTCAGTTTTGTCGTCGGCGTTTCAGTGGCTAGCAGTCATCCGCTAGATGTCTGTAGGATCGAAAAATGACCGGAAATGAAGAAAAAGAAGGGACTTTGCTATTCTGCCTCTGTAAGCAGGCGCGTCCTGTCCCCACAGAGCCAGGGCTTCCGCAGGGCTAGGGTAAACAATCATGTTAGGTTAAATAGGGCTAGGAAAATTAGCATTTAATATGTGCAATAATTTAGGCAATGACTTCTGTGCAAATCTGGTTCTGTACAATGGGGATTGAACCAACAACCTTGAGCATCACTCTCCGTAAAAAAGCGAGCAGTTCACCCACTCAGCTACAAACTTTTGCTCAACATGTGTATTATATATGTGCATATGCTGTTCATAACTTCAAACTGCATATTTATTACAGTTGCCGACATTTGAATGCTACTAAGTAATAAATTTGTTCATGATGCTTTTTCAGGTTTTTGCAGAGTCACATACTAACTCGTACATATCAAGAAAGCAACTCAAATGATGCACAATTTAATTCTCATTTGATCATGTAGTATCCATTAGATTGCTTTACAATGTTTTAACGTTGTGGACTTTTTAATATATTGCTATTATAGTACTACATGAAGCTAAATATATGCTAACTTGGGAATATACTTCAATCTTCTAATTAAAGAACTTTTAGACGACACACATTGGCTGAATTTCTTCTCCAAGATCCTCCTTCATTCTCTCCTAGAAACTCTCTTCCCCCTCTTTTGTTCCATTCCGCAAAGAAAAAGAAAAGAAAAAGCACTTCTACCCTTTCTTGTGATGTATAAATGAGGGTTACCAGATACAAGAAGATTGGATTAATTGGATTTTTTTTATTTGAAGCCATTTGGAACCGGCTATATAACACATAATTTGCTTACATAACATTTACAGATAGATGGTTCCCCAAAGTGAATTTGTTCCCATGCCCCAGCCTTAATTCTAATGTATCAACAGATATAGTGTTCAAATACATCAAAATAGACTCAATACAGTAGGTAGTTAGGGTATTTAAATAAAATAAAATATAACTTCAGGTTAAGTGCAGTAACATAGCTAAACTTAGATAATGAACTTGTTTGCTTGGCCAGTTTTTGTTTAATCCTCTCAATAAACTGATGGCGACTCCTCTGAGTGGAGAAATGAGCAGAAGCAGCAGAAACAGCGAGAAAATGTCTCTTTGCTCAGATAATTTTTAACTAATTTCTCCGCTGCTTCCGCTCCTCTCTCCACTCTATATCTTCAGACTGAGTAAAGAAAACTATCGTCAGCTTTGAGTGCGAGCAAACTAGTTCATGTTGAGGCTGTTTTTGAGCTTTTTTAGTTAAAAGTGTATTAAAACTCTAGAGTAAAACCCAATATGGCAACCCTGCAAATACGACCACCAATCTCATCTCCATATTATAACAAGAAAACTTTAAGTGTATAAAACTTGCTTTTAATCAGTGGAAATTAAGACGACGACGACGACGCTTCAAGCTCTTTCATTTGCTCACAAAAGCTTTTTGATTTAATTTTCTTCTTCTTCGCCCCCTTGGCAAAAAGAGAGAGAGAGAGGAAGAAAGTTCTTAATCAGTACTCTCCAGATGAAAATAAAAGCAAGACGAGGAGGAGGAGAAGGAATCTTGATTGGATGGTAGAGGGAACATTTCTTTTCAGGTCTAGAGAAGTTTCATAGACACACTGTTTCTTATTATATTAGTAAGTTCACAGTACTTTTGATGTAAACCATTTTGTCTCGAATTTCATGTGAAAGCATATTTGTGCAAGTTAATTGTCAAACCTTACATAAGGTTTGCATAGATACCGTAACAAGTTCTACAAGTCTTAATTGTTATTATACAAATGTTATCACTTACAAGCATACACCCAACAATATAAAACATCTCTATGAGTACAAGCAATGTTTTAACGAGTTCTTCTCCCCTCGGAAGACGGCAAAAAGTTTTCAAAAGATCCTCCAGAGCCAAGAAAAAAAGTTACGTTGTGTAAAAATGACACTCTTCACTCTGGTTGGCTGTCGCAGCCTCAAGCTCCGCCCTCTTTTTCTCTCTCTCTTCTTACTCCCTTGGGCTGTGGAGAGCGGACGGGCCGCGCCAACTATGGTAGAGCAACAACAACAAAGGGCTTTCTAAGATAAAGTAAAGACTGAGGGAAGAAGAAAAACGTAGCCACCAGTGTTCACAACATACTCAATGATTTTACTGAAAATGTATTACTCTATCTTAACATATTTTAATCTCTTTTGTAACTGGTATTATATTATTACTGCTGAATAATGCCATAATGCCTTTGTAAATGTATGAGTTCGACAGATGATACTTCTTTCTACTACCTCTGCGCTCTCTCTCTCTCTCTCCCTCTCT
>LR140553.1:6035-16235 GCA_900659605.1 Tisbe holothuriae | reverse complement strand
CATGCGGACCAGCTGAACCTCAAGGTGCTGGGGCAGGACGGCCAGGTGATCGCCTTCAAGATCAAGAGCACGACGCCCTTCAGGAAGCTCATGAACGCCTACTGCGACAGACAGGTATGTGCGTCAAGAAAAACAAGAAGAGGAAGAAGAGGGTTCATCATCACATTATGTCATGTTTGTTCAGTATGTGCCCTAAGCCCCTAACGCCCTCTTGCATGCATGCTCATGGTAGAATATGGTGTTGCATGGCAGGCAATGCTATCAAGGCGGGGCAGTATTATTTCAGACAATGCATTATCTAATGCGTATGCACATGCAATCAGAGGCCCATACAATGCACGAAGGTCATGATAAACGTGTACTCATCAATCTTTTTCCGTCTTTCAGAAGCTCACCTTGGCCACCATCCGTTTCGTGTTCGACGGTCACCGCATCAAAGAGAGCGACACTCCCAAGAGCTTCGAGATGGAGGAGGACGACACCATTGAAGTATTCGCGCAGCAGTCAGGAGGAAGGAGAAGAAGCCACAAGACGGCGGCGGGGCACGAACGGTGGAGCAGGCGGCGGCGGTGGGAATGGTAGCAGTGAAAAAGTTAGAACACGATTGATAAAGACTTCCATTACAATGAATGAAGAGCTGCAGGGGAGTAAAAGGTGTCTCAGGAGAAGGGCAGCAGCACGTGTATTAATATGAAGAGACCTTTGTAAGGAAATGTGTTTTTGTAGCCGCTTTTTGTCACACACACCAAGGATTGATAATACTATTTAACAGTTTAACTACTCAGGGAGGAGCAACTGCCAATGTCCCAAATATTAACGGAACGTATAACATATTTAAAACAAGTAACGCGAAAGAATAGAAGTTCTGAAACCAAAAAACATTGCAATCAAACAATAATCCAGTGCAGCAGTGTTTTCATTACTCTTGTATTTTGGTGCTCTCAATTTATCACAAATATCCTGACTAAATTATGCGCCACAGCGGTGAAAGTATTTTTAAAGCCTATATAATTATCACATAACTTAATAATCCTTGTCAAAATTCATCCTATCCATGAAGTCGTCCATATCCTCGAAGCCCTTCGCCGCCACCTTCCTCCTCGCCTTGGCCGCCCTCACCTGTCCGTACATGGCCCTGGCATACGCCCGGTCCTCGGAATCCCTCGGCAGCACCTTCTGCATGAGGTTTTGCCAGACGCGCTTTTCCGAGTCCTCCGTGTCGTACTGGACCACGCTGTGCCCGAAGGCGGCGTATTTCGCGAGCTCGTCCAGCACGTTGACCGCCATGAAGTTCTCGGTGATGGAGACGTTGTCGTCGAGGTTGAGGACGGCGTGGCCCATGTCGTGGGGCATGTAGATGGTCTCGCCGGGGCCCTGGGAAGAAATTAAACGGGAGTCAAGGATAGAAAATCCTTTACGAGAAAAGGTTCTAAATAGTTTTTTTTTCTTTGTGAATAAAAAACACGGAGGCCAGCCCCCTGTGAGGATCGAACTCACGACCCCTGCTTTACGAGAGCAGTGCTCTGCCACTGAGCTAAGGAGGCTTTGTTATTGATTGGGAGCTATTTACATATTTGCTTATTTACCTGAATGGTCTCGATGACCTTCCTACCGTACCAGGACACGTTCCTGAGTTGCGGCAGCACGTGCGAGAACCACGTAACGCTGTACAGATCGTCGAACTTGTCTGAGCAGAGGTCGTGGCATTCGTAGTGCTCGGCGTAGACGTCGTTGGGGAGGATCACCCAGTACTGAAACATACGTTCTCGCTTGCTTAAAAACTATTTCTATCAAAATGACATTTCTTGAAACATTGAAAATATGGGTCAATTATATTTTTAAGTTTTGCGTTAATCTTCTCATTTTGGCCATTTCCATGCAGGAAATGGGACTCTAGCCGGGAACTACGAGAGAATTCTATCGTAGTCCCCGCTCTAGCTTTCTTGGGGCATTCAATGTTAATTATTCAAATGAGGCAAGGCTGCGTTTAAGCTAAACATCGGAGCCGTACAAAGTATGAAAAAGTCTGACCTTATGTCCTGATATGAGCGCATTCCACGCGTCCGTGAGATGCGGATCGTGGTGAATGTGAGTCCCAGTTCGACCTTGACTGAGAATCAACCACTGGTAGTCCGTCCCGCCAAAGGTGGGCTTGAACAGATCCTCGGGCACGCAATGGGGCCACGAATAATCCTAGCACATTGAGTGAAAAAATAAAAATATATTGATTGTACCACTTAAGCAAATCTTGTGTTATTTTTAGTAATTGAAATACGGCCCGCACAAATATATAAAAATGAAGGCTCGCACTCGATCTCGTCGTGCAACATTTTTCGATTTTGCCTCGTCAACCAAGCTCAAAAGGTGTCTCTGGTGATGCCTTATGGAACTATGAAAACACTTTGTTAATAGGTTTATGCTTCTTGCCGCAATTGTATCTAAATAACAAAAGTATCCCGTCGTCCTGCCACAGTGTAAAAGACTAAAAACACGGACCCTCGTCAATCCTCATGCAGAGGACTGTTGGAGTGTACAGACAATGATTAACCAATAAAAAATCAATAAACTTGTATGTACAGTGTAGTATGGTGCATCATTACGCCTGACGAGATTGCGTTCTCGTCGTGCCAATATTTTTTCTAAGTTTCAAAAAAGGAAAAAAATATCAAAAGATGACACCCGAATCTTTTTTAGTCCCAAAAGATGTCATCCAAAACTTCTTTAGTGGGGCAATTAAAAATTAAAAAGGGACAATAAAGGGTGAATCCGAAAGTAGGAGCTGACAGCCACATTTCAATAATTATCTCTGAGAAGATGGGTGGGTTACATTCCTCTAATTTATCCTAACCTAACCTAACCTAACCCAGTAAGAAGTATATAAAGAGGCAACCGATTATGCTAAGCAAAAGACACTGTGCGTTCTAGAGAAAAAAAGGAAAACAGAGAGCTTGGGAGGGAGGATTATTCTTATATTAATCAATGCAGCAATAAAGACCGTGACCGTGGTGCATCTCTACAGTAGACCGCGGTGAAGTAACAGCATGCAACACAAGACCCCGGTACAGCTCCAGACCTCCTTGGTACGGCTCCAGAACAAGGTCACAGTACCATTCCAGAATGCTGGCACAGTTTCAGAACACGGTCACAGCTCCAGAACGCGGTCACAGCTCCAGAGCGCGGTCACAGCTCCAGAAGGCGGTCGCAGCTCCTGAACGCGGTCACAGTTCCAGAATGCGGGCAATCATAGACCAAGATTGCATGCTTTAATAGCTCCCGAGTCCCAACTGGCTTCTGTTGGCCACCGCATGGATGTTGGAAGGGCTGTACCATGGGGTAGCTGATGGAAGGGACAGAGTCAGTAGGGCTGACGGTCATAATGAAACTGTTAGATGCTACAAAGCTGGTGTCGTCGTCCATATAGCTGGAGCTGATGTCTTTGACGCAGTGAGTGGCAACGGGGATAGTGGTGAACAAGAAGCTGTTATACAGGGTGCGGCGCGTTCGTGGAAATCGTTTTTGTAATGGCAGTAGCACGACGGAAATATTTCCGTCAGGCCAGCAGCACGACGGAAATATTTCCGTCAGGCCAGCAGCACGACGGGAATATTTCCGTCAGGCCAGCAGCACGACGGGAATATTTCCGTCAGGCCAGCAGCACGACGGGAATATTTCCGTCAGGCCAGCAGCATGACGGGAATATTTCCGTCAGCACAACAAAGGAAGACTTCGTCATCCCATATTGTTATCCGAAAGATGTCATCCAAAACTTCTTTAGTGCTGAAATTAGGACATATGGGTACCTTGAGTCCCAAAAGAAGTCATCCAAAAGATTTTAGTGGAGTACTTTGAAAAGGAAAAAGAGGACACCGGCTAGGCAGACGAGAATAATTCCGTCGTTCTGCTAAAATGAAAAATAGAGTTCCAAAGATGTCATCTAAAACTTCTTTAGTGGAATACTTTGAAAAGAGAAACAGGATGATGACATCTTGAGAAGTTAGAAGTGAGAGTATAACTCTCTTGGATTTGTCTTTTTCATTTTCAGAGCTTTGTCTTACTTCAGCAACAAAAGAAGTTTTGAATGAGGTCTTGGGGACTTAGCAGTGAGAGTATCACTCTCTGGGAATGGTGGTCTTTATCCCTTTCATATATGTCTTGGACTTGTCTTTTTTTCAGCCACTAAGGAAGCATTGGATGACGTCTTGGGGACCGTTTAGATAACATTTCACTTTAACCATTTTTATTAACTTAAAATACGCTTTGAGTCCCTGAATCACTAATATTACTACAGCCAACTTTGCTGGTATATTTAGGCAACCCTAAAGTGTCAGACCATGATTATAAAACAGAAGGTGCGTAGCATGTGACAAACTGCAAGTTATTTTTCTGCCACTTTAATGTCAAACGCCTTTGAACCAAAAAATCCACATTGTATTAACGTATCTCTCCTCTGTGTATAGTTCTCACTGGTTAGGTTGGGCTAGGTTAGGTTAGGTTTGAGGAATGTAACCCATCAATCTGGGGGTCAAAAAGGGTAGCAGAGAATAAGCTTGGGGCTAAAAAGCATAGCCGAGCAAAAGCGTCAGAAACGTTAAGCACACGTAGTACAAAAGAATAGAACCAATACAAATTATTTCTTCATTGTACCTAAACTTAACATCCAACATTAACATATATGGTTTGTAAGCTGTTCAAGTTTCATACCAGATGAATAAATCCGCCATTTAACTGAAGGTTTCCCTGGCGTCTCACGTTCTACTTCACGACCTTGTACCCGGGGCCGACGCACCACCAATGGTAGACAGTTTAATTTTATACTCTATTTGGACAACAATTTTAATTGATACGTCAATGAACTTGTTTGCTAGGCCGTTTTCAAACAATTCTCTCGTCAGACCTTTGAGTGGAGGTTTCACTAAGTAAATCTCCACACACAGGAGTCACCCTCTGACAAGAGATTTGTTCGAATACATCCTAGCAAACAAGTTCATTCTTATGCAATTTTCATCCTTTTCTCTTCAGTTTAGAACGGACATCTGATAGAAACACAGTGGATTCTGTTTTGTAGTAACACAACAAAATCGTGGTGTGATACTGTTCGTCAGCTCTCCTCTCCTCGTCTCGATCACTCTCCTCGTCTCGCGGATGTCCTGCCTGGCCTGTCCGTCCGTTCCCGAGACAAGGAGAGCCGTCGAGGCAAGGAGAGGAGAGCTGCCGGGGAACAGTATCACATCTACAAATATTATCACATAAAAGTTCCATACCTGACAAAGCTTTTTTTAAACTTCATAGGCAAGTTGATACGGCACTTTATAATGGAGATATTTACACTTGCAATGACAGCCAATAATATGAACACCTTGTAATACAAATTAAGGTTGAGCATTGAGGTGCATCTGTGTGCTTACTAAGTCTTGTGACCTGCAATTATTGTACTGCTGCATGGTCATGCACATTGTAGGGACGCATTAAGAGTATATACTTGTGACTGAAAGCTTTCTAAAATTATTTTGTGAATAACATGGTCATGCCCATTGAAGTAATTCATTAAATGAGAGCCTTGTGCTTGAATTCCATCTTCACTGAGACATTTTTTTCTTCAAATCTGGCAGTCTTTCGGTTACTCCCTTTTATCTTTTAAAGTGCCCCACTAAAGAAGTGTTAGATTACATCTTTTGGGAATCTGTTTTTTAATGATAACATTGTCAATACTTGTTTGCGACTTGGAGACCCTATAAAGGCTATAATAGGACTTTGAATTTGATCAAGGGCACTCAGGAGACCTCGATTTTTTGTTACTCTACAAAAAATATGGGTTGACGAAATCGTGATTCCGTCGTGCTGCTGGTTGACGAAATGGTGATTCCGTCGTGCTGATGGCCTGACGGAAATATTTCCGTCGTGCTGGGAGTATTTCAGCATCTCATAAAATCATAAATATTATTTTTTTCAAAATGAAGGACATGACCTTACAACCTGGCACGGGCTTTTTAAGCTTGGTTGACGAGGGTCCTTGTTTATAGCATTTTACAGTGGGGTAGGATGACGGGATACATTTGGTCTCTAGGTACGCTTGCGGTCAAATGGACAAGCAATTTAAAAATGTGGCTTGATAGATCCATTACGCTAATCCTGAGCGTCCCTTTGAGCGTGGTTGACGACCAAAAATCCGAAATTGTTGCATGACGGGATCGAGTGCGAGCCAAAAATGAATGAAGTGGGCTCAGCCGGGATTTGAACCCGGGACCACGTGCACCCGAAGCACGAATCATACCCCTAGACCACTGAGCCTTTTGGTTACGGACTCATCGTTGAATTTGCTACTTCAACTTCTTACATCGAACAGATCCTTCTTGACGGTGGTCCCGCCCCTCCTCTCCTTCCTCCTCGGCAGCGACCCGATCCTCTCAAAGATCCTCACCGTGAGGTTCTTGTTCCACAAGTCGACCACGTCCCTGCCGTTCATGATGACGTCCTCGAAGGAGCTCCTCTCCTTGTACGTGACGAACTCGTCGTCGCGCTCCATCAGCTGCTCCTGGATGTGGCGGAAGCGGGAGCCGTCGTGTTCGGACTGGAAGTTGATGGCGGAGTTGTCGCGGATGCCCATGTCAACCTTCCAGACGGTGTCGTCGCCGTAGCGAGCCATCACCTGAACATTAGTACAGTAATTTAAAAAATATATAAATTTTATATCAACAAAATTAGATTTGAGTACCCCGTATACTCTTTATAAAATATTGATAACAAATAGATTTTTTTTGTTAAAAGTCCATTAAAATTATTATATACATTAGGCAAACACGATTAATCAAGTCTGAAAATACCTTGTCTATCTTGCTCCACTTATGCATCGCCGGCCATTCCTTTGTGCACCCAGTGAGCATGACCGGTATCCGAGGCATCAGGAATCGGGCCTTAAATTCCTCTGCAGATATATTGCACGGAACTCGCTCTAATCCGTCCACTGTCGTGTCCTTCCATGAACTAAATAGGCATTCAAATGGATTAAGCATTGAGGACTTTTAATTAATTTACCTCAGATCAACGTGATAGTCATGCCTTGGACAACAGAAATCCACCTCCTTCCTCGTATTTCTTACATTTGCACCGTCAACTCTAAAAAAACAAATTCCGTCAAGCCTCATCCAAAAGCAAATTCAAATTGCCTCACTTAAAGTTAAACAATGTTCTGATGGTTGGATGCGGCGTAAAACTGTTCAAGTCGACCTCGACCATCCTCTCTGTGAACACGCCCTTCTCCGTGTCCAGGACGAGCGCGGCGCAGTCGGTCGTGTTGCACCCGCCCGGGACGTTGATGGTCACCGAGTCCAAGCACGGGTCGGAGCCACTACTGCTACTGTCGTTGCTGCTAGAGGCTGCTGGGGCGTGTGCGCGGTTCCGCCGGCTGGCCGGGAGCTGGACCCGAGCCCCCTTGAAGTAGCCTTCATAGTAGGCATGATGCTTTCTAGAGGATAAATTCGTTACTAGGGTTTAAAAGGCTCGTTAATAGTTCATACTTTGTCTTGTATGTCACCCAGTTTGCATAGTCCCTGTCAGTGTCGACAAAATGGACAAACCGGAAGAAGAATGTCTGATACTTGCGGTCTGGGAAAAGGGTGTTGTTGAGCAGGCCTCTGTAGGTGAAACCGGCGCAATGTGGATGCGTTTCACAGGCCTAAAATGGCACAAAAGTCACATTATTAATTATTATGCAATATTATAAAAAAGTAAAGCTGACCTTCACTGCATCTTCAGGAAGGAAATATCCGTTGAGATCGTTCATGTCAAACTCTGCTGGAGGAGTCTTTCCAATGACAAACTTTCCATTGGCGGCGGCTAAGGATATCAGTGTGGAGCAGCATAATGTTAGTAGTAGTGGTGAATGCATGCCAAATGGTTAATCTGAAAGGATTATTTATTAGGAGATATCACTGCGCAGTAAGTCCATCATAGAAGCTCTACTATTTTTATTTCATATGGCCAGTTAGCTAATCAATACACCATTACTAGCACTCATAGCATTCACACTGTTAAAAAGCATCAGTTTGTCAAACTTTTGAATGTGATTCATCAGCACTGCTTTGGGATCTGACATGTTCAACAATCCAGCACCACAATCATCAACATCATACTTGAACAACGCAAGGACGTTCTTCAGATCCTTTTCTTCATATTGCATAAGTTCACCATATGCATACAAACTGTCTGCTACACTCCTTCTCTTTCTCCTCCCATTCATATTGTTGTTGTTATTGTTATTATTATTATTGTTATTGTTGTTATTATTGTTGTTATTGTTGTTATTATTATTGACAGTAGTGCTAACACTCGTCCCAGACCCCCTCAACCCACCCAGCAGGAACAACAACAGCGCCTGGAACAGCGACACATTCTCCCCATTGATCATGATATTCGACATCACATTGACCATGGCATCCTGGAGCGCCTGCAGCAGGAACACCAGAAAGAGCAGGAACTGAAAGATCCCCAGTGGGTTGTCACACCCATCACTGTTGTACCCATCTCTCTTGAACAGCCGTTGCTTGTGGATCAGTCCAAGATTGTCCTCATGCAATGCCCGTGCATCCCTGGCAAATGCCGCAGCGTCAAACGTTGGAGATGATGTTGACATGTGAAATGTCACGAGTAGCAGGATGATTGCATTGAGCATTTTGCGTGGACGCACTTTTTATTGTCTAAGCGTTACAATTTGGAGTTTCGTCACCGACTGGAGAGAGTACGAGTATAACGGATTTCACAGGAATCGTCATGGAGGGAGCATCATCATCATTGTTCTACACACTGCTCAGTGCGTTGTAATGATTGCTATTGGGTGCAAACAAGATTTTTAGATATGTGAATACACAACTTCGTTAGTACTTAGTTGCATTTATTGCCACACATATGTTAAAAAGTGCAATATACAAAACCACAAATTGGTACAACTCCATCATGTGTTGAATGGTGGCAATTGCAACGCTCCGGCCTCCTCTTACCTTACAGGTGGTCGCGGATTGCTCAAGCAAGCCATTTTCTCAAGGCAACGCGCGCTATAACGGGGACTACTGCAGCAGATCTGTTGTGCTCTTTCACGTGAGAAAATAATATCATCTTTCGTTTTCATTTTCGGACAAGTCATTCGGAAATAAATGATGTCTTTCATTGTGTTGCAGCTATTGTAGAAGAGAGATTAGATGGAAAGAGATGACAGTAGCTCATCAATGTAAAATGAGCGCCTCGAAAGCAATTTGAGTTTTTGAACTAATTTTACAGTTTTTTTAGATGTATTGTTGATATTTATGTCATAAATACAAAAATTACATTTTATCTAAATATTCAATATAAAATAACAAATGCCAATGACAAAACCTTTGTCTGTACTCTGTATGAAAATTAAAATATCTTAAACTCACCTTTACAATTCCCATAGACGTTTCCCCCGGACATTAATTCACTTCAATCCACTTTTAGTCCCAGCGTCACAACAACCTTTTCACGCAAAACTTCCCTGATGGACTGATTCCAAAACGAACGATGACTTTTTCATTTTCCCTTTTCTCTCCTGCTAAACTTTTGTCTCATTTTCCCTTTTCTTTCTTCTTCTGTGTCTAACTCGATATATTGCAATAGTGGAGGAGGAGGAAGATCAGGGACGAGATATGGCATGGTTCCCTAAACCCTTTTAGTATATAGTATATACCTTTCTAATTTTTTTATAGAGTCTGATATATGGAGCGGTGCCATATAGCCCGTTTGCAGGCCTATTCCCAACAAATAACATACATTACCATGCCTTATCTAGAGTTAGTCCGGCTAACTTCACACTTAAAAGTAACTACTAACTAGTATTGTCAAATTGTAATTAAGACACTGCCGGCCATTTTGTTTAATTCATTACGGACTAGTAATATTCATAATAAGGGCTTTGTTTGGTTAAAATTGGCAGTGCAGTGTTACTGTAAGTCAAATTGTAATCCATACAATGACCTTTTTTAGCCTCTCTTGTGTAAGATCACTTTGGGATTTGTAGTGTGTTGGATTGACGCATCAAGGGCAGAAGGAGAGAGAGAGAGAGAGAGAGAGAGAGAGAGAGAGGGAGTGAGAGAGAGAGAGAGAGATGGAGAGTTATGAGAGTGAGAGAGAAAGAGAGATAGAGAGAGAGATAAATTAGATATATATAATTAGAAATAGAAAGACATAAAA
>LR140552.1:0-16237 GCA_900659605.1 Tisbe holothuriae | reverse complement strand
TCCTGACCTCGGCCCATAGGCATAAAAAGCATTGTAGTCGTCGCACAAGCAACAGTGGATACAATGTCAAAGACAATAAGCTGGCTCGGGGCCAGAGGGTCATTTTTCAGTGCGATCCCGTCGTCCATTGTGTAAAACACAAGAGGAAATAATTGCGAGGACATTGAAAACCGATTATCGCTGCATTGAGTTGAATTAAGTGGCGACAATGACGCTGTCCGTGAGCGAGGCCAGGATGGCCAATATGTCCACCGGGCGCTACCTGCAGAGGACGTTCAACATTGACCCGCCAGAGTCCAGGATGATGCCTGGGGACCCTTGGTATAAGAACTACGGAGAGAGACTCAGGTACCACTGTTAAGAGCTCCTATTTGAGCATACATTGATCTTTTTATGCTTTTTAGAAAGGGAAAGGACTGCGACGAGGTGTACCCTGGAATCATCATCGGCGATGGGCCCACTGTGAAGAACCTCAAGTACTTGCAGAAGCTCGGCGTGACCCACGTGATCAACTGCGCTGAGCGGGAGGTCAACATTGCTCCTTCGCGTTATGCCAAGGAGGGGATCCAGTACATGGGATTCTGCCTGCCCGACCTGCCACAGTCCAACGTTGAGCAGCACTTTGCTAGCACTACAAAGTACATTGACCTGGCTCTCAGCTTTCCCCATGGACTCGTGTTTGTCAGCTGTCTCTTGGGATACTCCAGGTAAATATTTTTTACTTGGATGAAAGGCCAGTCTGATGTTATGATTTTCAGGTCGTCTGCCATCGTCGCCGCCTACCTGATGGAGAAGAAGAACTTGACTGCCACTCAAGCTCTCTCCATCATGAGGGACTGCCGCGAGTGCAAGCCCAACATTGGATTCCTGCAGCAGCTGGGAAAGCTTGACGACAAGCTGAGGAAGGAGCGCTACAGGAAGCCCTACTTTTGAATGAACGCACAAACACATTTTGTAAAATAAACATCATATTTCCTCTGCAAATTTTAAAACCACGTGTTAAGCGTCCTTCCTAATATCGTCTTCACCATGTGCTTGGAAGCATTCTTCTTTTGCTACTGGGCAGCCCTGTGGGTGGTTCTCATAGAACCAGCACATCTTTCGCTTCCGGTGTTCCTCCGCACGTCCACTGCTGCTCCGCTTGCCTGCACTATGCGCATCAGTAGCGTGGCATCGCAGGCGAACGCTCCCGCCCATCACGATGAAGATGTAGTTGTGGTTTCGGAGGAAGGTTTGCAATCCACCGCAGCCGGACTTGAGCTCAGCCAGATGCGATGCCGGAAGAGATCTTGCAAGGTCACCCAAGGACACATTTCCACCACGGTTCCAGTCTTGCCCGTCGGGTTTCTTGAGGTTGTTAACTGTAGACAAGCACTTGTCAACGATGATGTTAATAATGCCATCACTAATTTCCTTCGGCACCTTGGTGCAATTTCTCACTTTAATGTCAGTTGCTCGGGGCACAAACTTTTGCTTCTTGGCGTCTGGCTCGTCCGAGTGACCCAGCTTGAACTTGTTGAGCACTTCTTGCAAGCGGGGTTCTCTCTCCACCTCCGAATGCGTCTTCACCCTTCCGATGAAGCAGATCCTCTTTGTTGAGGGAATCCTCAGTCTGTCCTCCTCCATGACGAATCCACACCGATCCCCGACATCCTTGACGTAGTTCAAGTAGTCCCGGTACAGGCTGACCTTCATGTTCCTCCGCTGGAACTTTGCAGTGAACTCGAACGGACAGCAAGGCAGCACAAAGAACTTTGTCTGTTGGGAGGTGAGGGCCGCCATGAGTGGCAGCCAAGGTGTCAACTCATCAGAGTGGTTGCCAATCAGCCAGTCGAATCCATGGTAGCGCGTGTCCACCGATGGCACAATTGTCTCGACTTTGAGGTCGGCGTTGAGCTTTGCCCAGATGTTCCGCTTGCGTAGGTCGACGCCTGTGCCGCGGTAGCCCTCGGCCGACAGCAGGTGAACGAGGAGTCCGTTTCCACAGCCGAGATCGACGAAGGAGGGCTTCTTTCCAGTTTTGGCCTCCTCAGACTCCCAGAGAAGAATCAGATACGTTGCAATGGCAATGTCCTCATGTACAAACTTCTCTGGATCTGTGCTCTCATCCCAGCCGTCGACCAAAGCCTTGCCGTGCTTTTCTTTCAGCAAGGCGTACTTTTCGTTGTATCGTTGTAGATCCACAAGACGCAGAGAAGGGTCGGAGGTGGTCAGCTCGTTTGCAGTGCACCACTTGACTATTGGTTCAAAGTAGATCCGCCTGACGAGCACTCGCTCCTCTGTGGCCATTTTTGCATCCACGAGCAGCTTCAATTGATCGCGTTCCCTCTCCAGAGAGAATGTTTTCTCCGTGATGAAGAAGTCAGATTTGAGCAGCGGCTTGAACGTCAACCGACTCTTATCCCAGAGGACCCGCTCATAATGTGGTTTGACTGTTGTATCCCTCGGGAGGAGCTTCCTCGTCAGAGTCTGTGGCATGGTCAAGTAGTTGCTGCCGACAGTCACCGCCGGGCAACCGTCAAGTCCATCAACGGCACCGTCGTATTCAATAAAGACGGCGCCCACAGCTCTTTTGTTGGACGAGTGAGGCTTTCGAAGGAGAATGTCCACGGCTGCCTCAAACTGTTGAGCATCACAACCTTTAATGGACTTTTCTGCGATGCACTCCATTGTTCTTGCTGTTTTCACTACACTTTGACTAAGTATAAAAATAGAATCGTGTCTCTTTAATCACATTTGTGTCTTTTTAATCACGTCGTGCTTCCAGCCTTGCCTTCCTCCATGGACTTGATGTAGATCGGCTTGGAGAGACGGTTCAGCCTCTCAACGGCCTTGCCAACTTTCTTCCCTTCCCTCTTGCTGAACGAAGTCTTTGGCAGGTTGACAGGCCTCGGATACGGGTTTCTGTAGTGCTCGGCCATGGTCATTCTCGCCTCAGCTTCTCTGATGTGCTCCCGGATCACTTTTGCATCCGTCACGTCTTTGTTTGCCCTGAAGAGAGTCTTTGCTTCGTCCGTGATGTACTGGCGCTCGACGGGCGTGTTGGTCGGCTCCTTGGCGGTCCACGTCTTGCCCAGACGGAGCACGTGGCGGTAGAGAGCGAGGACCCGAGGACGGAGCGGGTTGGACGTGGCTGTGGCCATGACGGTTTATTGCTTCTGGTACTGCAAATAAATGAGTTACGTAGAAAGTTAAATTTATTAACATGCGCATGCCGATATCGACGCGTCGATAATTACCTTGTTGACCACCCACTGCATGTCCTTGATGGCCCTTTCAATCACCTGGTTGAGCCTCTCCGCTTCAAACACCTCATCGCTGTGCTGCTGGTAGCTCTAAAATGGAATTCTAAGGTCCTTCCTCCATCGTTGTCTTTATAATCGATGCTCATTTTACCCTCTTGATGGAATCCTTGTAGAATCCTCTGTGCTTCTCCGGCAGCTTCTGTGTCTCCCTGATGAGGAACTTGTAGAGACCGAGCGGGGTCGTCGGCGAGGAGGACGGGGCAGAAGGCGGCGGGGAGAATAACGGGGAAGGTGGAGGAAGAGGCGGAGGAGGCGGGGACGGGATAGGAGGGACATTGAGAGGGAGGGACACGGACACTGCTCTAAATTGCTCTACACAAGGGGTCCAACGGCCAACGCCTCGTTACGTAGACATTAATGAAAAGGAAGGAAAAGGCAGCATGAGAATTGAGAAATGTCGGAAAGTGTTGCAAATGCTGTTGGCACTTGGCAGAAAGTAAATAAACCCTACTTAGTGAGAGAAGAGCAGCAGTGTGTATATTTGCATAAATTACTGAATGGAATATATATCCTTTAAAGCCGATATAAATCGTTCAGTTCTTACTTTGATTATATATTAACCGTCCTATGTATGTGAACTTAACCCTTCTAAAACGATTATAATGTAATATTAATATTTTTAGACTTCTCATACCTTGCGATTATTCAATGGCCACATAAATTTTCGGTTAAAGGTAGCTGAAAAAATGCACGTTTAGCAACATAACTCCTTTGATGGGTCCTTATTTTAAATTAAACTTTCTTCAAACCTTACTTTCTTTTTTGAACAAAAGTACATCCATCTTCATTAAGTCTTTGGATGCAGGCTTCCAAATCAATTGTTCTCTTTCTACTTTCTGTTGGATCGTTCCTCTTCCGATCCTTGACTGATGCCGTTCTCCCTGCTGAGCCCAGCCCACTCCACCGAGCTGTAACGCATTCGAGTCGCACTTCAGCGTCCATTGTTATTTTTTGTGCGCACGCGCACGCACGCACGCACACACACACACTCCCCTAGCTGAGGAGCAGCCCAGCCGAGCCAGACGACGACACTGAGTCAAGTCAGTCGACTCCCCCAGCAGCAGAAGCCACTTCTACGACTTCTTTGTGCTGGGAAAGTTCTTTCGTGCTGGCGACGGACATTCACAACAGTGAAATCTGCCCTTCCGACCTTCTGTGGAGGATGCATTGAAGCCTCAGGGACGTCCCCTGACCTCTCCTCCCCATCCCATCGGGCCTTCTCCCTTCGCGAATTCTCCCCTCGCTCGCCTCACGATGAGCTTCCTCCCGTTCAAGTCGTCGTCTTCTTCCGCCCCGCCGTCGTCGCCATTCTCCATCGACGACGCATTCGAGATCCCAGAGGACATCGCAGAGGAGGACGAGGAAGACGAGGAGGCGGCGGCAGAACAGCAGATGCAGAGGCAGATCAAGGAGGACGAGGACGAGGAGGCCGCAAACGCAAGCAGACCCATCATCAAGGCGGCTGCGAGGCTGAGGCTGGCGGACGACGAGGAACAGGCAAACGGGCTGAACGCGTCCAATGGCGCCGGCGGGGCTGACAGCGCGTCGCTCATCCAGAGTAACGGGTCCAAGGGGGGCGCTGGAGGGTACTACGAGGGGCCGCCGACAGTCAAGTACTGGTGGAGGCATCCAAAGATCAGGCAAAACTGGAAGGTCATGACAGCCGCATTCTTGCTGTGCTTCATCGGCGTTGGTAGGACGCATCGATTTTTCTGACGTTTAATAATACTAATTATGTTGTCATGTGTAGGTCTCATAATCGGCGGCATCGTGGCGTACTGTGTCCCCTCCTTGGCTGGCATCCAGGGCGCCGTCTTCCTCATCGCCGGCGTCATCTGCTTCCTGCCCGGAGCCTACCACATCGGATACGTCTACTTGGCGGTGAAGGGGAAGCGAGGGTTCGAGTTCCACCACCTACCGCTATTCAACAGCTAAAGGAGCAGCAGAGCAGTGCACAGTGGTGGTCGCTTACAGTCAGAAAAGTAGGAAGTGTTACCAAGAACGTCTTGCCATTGAAGTCTTTCATGAACTTCTGAACGGTGAACCGTGCGAGCATTTAAGGGACACGAGTCATCATGGTATTACGACGAGAATGCAAGATTACAACGAACGTCAATCTGCGAAAGAATAACGAATTGTTTGTCAGTATCTACACACACATTATTAATGTTCACGCTAACGATCTGAGAATGGAAATAGTCTCCAATAATTAATTTGAGAATTCGTAAAATTACATAGCTTCCAGTTCACAATAACACGGGAGACTTGACTGACGCCTAAAATATATAATTGCAAAGGGCACGCATATAAACTACATTCACAATTAAATAATATATTTACTCCCTCCACGGCCTATAATTAATTATATCGAACCTTTGACTTCATATATCGTTGTTAATAAAGAAATGACCAATAATGTAAAGGAAGCCTTTCGTTCTTTTTTTTCTTATATTTATTTCATCATCAGATTACAACCAGAAAGAATATATTTCATAATTTACGACGAAAAGAGAAACTGTATGCTATATTTTATTTAGGGATTTACAATAATTGTACACAGACTCCAATATTTGCGTAATAATATCGTTAATGTAACTCTTCTGTACACATGGAGTAGATATTATATTATGTATGTACACTGCTTTATATATTGGTGATAAATCTCCAGCAAGCAAATTTACCTCTAGTAGAAAGCAACTTCACAATATATATAAAATTATCATATTTACACAGATGTATGATCGTTTTTCAAGTTAAAGAATGAATTTTTTGTTGCGTTTTTTTTCCAGATAATATTGCAGCCGTTGAATTCATAATTGATTTAATTGGCTAAGATTCACATGTAACAAATATATATCGTAAGGGCAGTAAATTACAAGAAGTTCACATTTAATGTGTGCAAAAATGTTCCAAAGTAGTTTTAAATATATATGGTAGTGCATTTTAGAATAATTTGTTCTTCTCTACTAATAATGTTGATTTATGATGACGATTTTGGCTTTCTCGATTTCTGAAAAGGATGATGTGAAAATATTAGTATTTCATCGTAGTGTGAATTCTCTGCTCCTAGACAGTCGACGAAGCGTAAAAAAGAAATGTAGGTCGCGGGATGAGAAATGTGTCATGATTTGCACACTATTATATTTCATGAGCAAACTTCTGATACTGTCTTTGACAAAAACACTGGAGCAGAATTATGCTTTTATACTCACTTTGGTAATTCCAAACGGAGACCCTCCGAATTCTGTGCTCAGCTTGCTCAGACTGCTCTCCATGAGCGCGTACGCCTTTGCACACTCGGCAGCCAGATCCTGCGCCAGCACTGCCACCGTCTTGGAGTCGAGACTGTTGCGCTTGGAGCTGGTGCGGGACTCTGAGGCGCGGGTGGAGGGGTCGCGCAGCTTCACCTGCTGCTGGTAGGAGCTGCTGTTGTCTTGGTCATAGCTGTTGCTCCAGAGGCCAGAGTTTCGGTTCTGCTTTGGTTTCTGGGGAGGGCTTGCTTCTGAAGAAGTCAGACCTGGGAAGATTAAATATTACAAATCAATATATCAACTCTTTTGCACCAATTACCCTTGGACGATCCTGGACTGTCCCCGAAAGCCATGTCCATGTCCTCGCTGCCACATGAGTTGAGCATTGACTCGTGACGACCACGCATCTCATTTGCTACAGGGACGGAGGAGGGCTCCTCCACCGTGTAGGCGGTAGTCTCTTGAATATGGTAGGAGGTTTCAACAGGGACCACTGCAATCTCCTGGACAGGAACTGGCTCAGGAACCACAGGAACCGAAACGGGAACCTCTTCTTCCTGCTCCAACTGCTGTCTCTCCTTCTCCACTTCCCTCAGCTTAGAGCTGACCTGCGCGAAGAGTTCATCTCCTAGTGGCTGAGACTTCCTCCTCTCCCGCTCGTCCTTGGACCGATCACGGCGCTTCTTCTTCATGGACGCCGTCCGCTCACCCTTGGCAGAACCATTGACGTCCTTCTTGACTCGACGTGGTTTGCGTGGCTCATCTTCTTGCGCCTGTGGACTGTCATTGGTCGCGCGCTCCTTCAGCTGGTCCGCGATGACTGTCGGCTTTTCCTCTGTAAAGCTGACCCTTCTGCACAGCTTGGGTTTGGCCTTGATCTCACTGCCGCTGCCACTCTTGCTGATGCTAGTAGCGCTCTTGCAGACTTGGATGGGAATCTCTCTCGCCACCACTTGGTTGACTTCCTTCCTCTGCTGTTGTTGGCGATATTGCTGCTGCTTCTGGTATTCCCTCTGCTGCTGGATCTCCCTCTGCTTCTGCTGCTCTTTCATTCTGTTGAGCCTCTCCTTTTCCTCTGGCTCCATCTCGTGTCTGTAAGAGTTCTGCCTGGACACCTCCCTGCTCTCGGCCTTGGACTGTTCCTCAGAGGAGGTGCTCTTGGTGGCCTCGTAGGTGGCGAGCAGAGTGGGTAGGCTGTAATCATTGGCAGTTGCCGGGGGCACGGCAGACACAGACCCCCGACGGGAGTAGGAGTTTTCGGTGACACTATTGCGCCTAGACAACCGACCACCATAACTAATCTGGTCGAGTCCCTGGCTGATGCTACTGTAGATGGCGAAACCCGAGTATCCGTCAAAGAGACTCGTCCTGCGCGAGGCGGAAACGTAATCGGCGCTGTACTGCCCCGACGTGTAACGCCCGATGGCCTGCGTGGCATTCCTTGAGAAGCTGCTCTGCCTGGAGAGCGACTCTGCACGTCGGCGGTACGAACGTTCATTGAAGGAGCTCTGCCTGTAGACGCTGCTGCTGGCCGCCAGGTTCCTCTCCTCGGTGGTTGCACGGGCCTCACGCACGCTGGAAGTGCGGCTGATGCTGACCCCGCGGCTGTTGCGGAACGGGAGCAGGTGGGTGGTGGACGTGTTGGCGAGAATGTTGCGTGACGGATTCTACAATAAGCACCCATGTTAAAAGTATGAAAATGCGAGCGTTGAAGTCACTACTCACCGTATCGTCCCCGAGCGGACTCTGGACCTCCTCCCTTGTGTAGTACTGCCTTGGCAAAGTGGACGCTGTACCGTATGTGGACACCCTGGACGAGCTGGTGCTACGGGTGAGCCCGTACCCGCCTGATGTCATCATCGTGTGCCTGCTGCTCGACCTGCTCAGCCGTCCGCAGCCGTTAGCTGTCACGTTATTGGCTGTCGGGTCAACCCCGTTGCTGCCAGGCACGATGGACTGCGATCGCTGGAATGAGGGTGGTTGCTGCTGCTGTCTGCGGAGGGATGCGCTTCCGCGGACATTTGTCGGGTTCACACATTCGGCCTGGGAGGGAAAAAAGCGGTCATAATCATGTTAGTTTTTGTGCTGTGTGCAAAAAGCGCCCGCAGATAAGACAGAGTATCTGTTGTCATTAGAATTTGTCCTCGCTCTTCAATCTTACTTGATGCTCCAGCAGTTTATAGATGGGCACGAGGCCTTCGCAGAATTCGCACGGCAGCATGTCCGCCGCTGAAGTGGCTGCAGCCGATCGCATTACATGCGGCGACAGAGACGGATCTGGACAGAAGAAAGGGAGGAGGAGCGAGAAAATTCAAATTAGATACGATTTATGCGCAACGACCCGAGAAAAGAGGCAATTAAAGGAGGAACTGGCGGTCAAAATATTTGCAAATGCTGTTTCATGACCCTTCTTCGTCTCGTGACAGGATTTGTGCATACGGGGCTTGAAGGCTTTACTGTCGTCTTCAGCTCTTTTTTCTGTTTAGTTAGCGTCTCGAAAGGGGCAAAAGTAATGATAATTCGCATTATTGTGCGAAAAGTCGTTTTTCTTATTTGCGGCTGCCGTCCAGACAGGAGAAAAAGAAAAGTGAGTTCATGACTTATGCAAGGAGAAGAAGAGTTTTGGCCTACTTTTTATGCATATTCTTTTTTGCCCAGAGGAGGTAAAAAACGAAAGTTTGAAGCGAGAGAATGAGCAATGTAGTGTGAGCCGCTCGTCAAGGATATTGCAAGCAAATGACGTATGTCCTGCTTTTCACTTGGGAAGAAAGGTCAATTATTAGTTCATTACTCTCACTTAACCAATATTCGCTTTGCTTACAAAACCTGACACTCCCATTCCTCTCTTGACTAATACTAAGAACCCGACACCGGATAAATGAGCGCTAAGTCTCCTGACAGTTGATTAATTGGCTTTCCACCCCTTAGTTTTTCGGCACAAGATCAAACAACCCAGATCACTAATCGGTGTTTACCTTGCTTGCCGCCGCTGTTGTTCTTCTTCCTCTGCCTGCACGGGCTCCTCTGCACTATGGTGATTCCGTGCTCCGCCGCCTGGTGCTTGTCCCACTCCCTGAGCGGCACTGCGACCTCGCACTTGGCGCAGAACTCTTCGCGACTGCCGCACGCCTGTTCGTGATCAGACATGAGCGCAGCCGGGCGCTCGGTTCCGCACAGTTTGCACGACAGGGGAAGTTGGGAGCAGAGGGCGCTCTATAAATAACACATTAATTAAGTGTATTTTATAACTTTATTATTTACAACATTACTGTCCTATGTAGAGTAACTTAATATTAAAATGTACTTTAAAAGCTGTGTCCACCTATGTCCATGTTTCGCTACCCCTTTTCAAAACGTTTATCTGCTAGCTACAATACAGAAGGCACGCCGGTGGCCCGTTTCATTTTCTCCCTCCTCCCTCCCTTGAGGCCTGCAGATACTTTTTGTCCTGTTCCACTTATTCGACTCGGCAACTAGCTTTCAATTGTCCATCTTGAAAGGAGGAAAGCCGTTAAAAGCCGGGAAGAGCTCGAAAGAGACTTCTCGGACCCCCATCCGTGCTCCATCTCTGCCGTGTTTTAAGTTCGTTCACTCCTCTTCTCTCGCTATAATTGCATGTCATTTTCATCCGCGGCGCTCTTCCTACTACTTTTTGCTGACTTGGCGCTGGATTATACACACACTTATTCGAGACATGATGGAAGCAGAAAAAGGATTGAGTTGTTAAATATGGAGAGGGTCGTTTTGTAAACAATAAAGACAGAACGACCGTTCATAAAGACTGTACGGAAAATGCATCAGGTGCTATATTTCCCTTAGAGAACTTTTACGGATAATGATATTGGCGTCAAATTTTAGCACATTCGCTCAACAAGCCGGTCTGTACAAAATAAGCACCCAGCCCCAATTGACGAATTGTAATCGGACTCACCCTGTGATCCTGGAACTTCTCCGCCTCCACTTTGATCCCGCACAGGTCGCACTCCCTGATGGCGTGCACGCGCTTGAAGTGGTCGTCCAGGTCCGCCCTGGGCACGGCCTCGTTGCACGTGTCGCACTTGGACACCTGGCGGGCGCAGTGGAGCGTGTGCGTCCGGTAGTTGCTCACAGGGATGTCTTTCTTGCTGGAAACGAAGAATATGTTAACATGGTCTAACTTACGGCAATATTTGTGAAGGAATCAATGTTTTATATGCGTGCAAAAGTCCAGATGTATGTCCTTCATGTGTTACGCAACCTTTGCAAAACCTTCGACCTTGTGCCTAAAATTAATTAATGCCTATTCTAGCCCCATTTTTCACCCTCATCTCGTGGCCACTTTTTAATGCGAGACAATTTTCTAATCAGTTTCATCTCGAAGGCGCTGAAGCCTTGATCCCGTAAAATACGGCGTCGTCATAAAAACTTCCTCCTCTCGTCAGGCGATAACAATCTTAATTCCGGCTGCTACGGAAAGCAGAATGTGACATTGGTGACAGCTGGAGAAGGAGGTCTGCGAATTTAGGCGATAGCTACGTGACGAAATCTATATTAAGTAACTGATTATTCAAAGAGATCGAGTGACTTGACTTTGACTACTATGTCGTGTGGATTTGGAGTAAATTAAATTCGCTCCTCGTCAATAGGTCTTTAAAAAGAGTCCGACCTTGACGAAATCCGAGTCTAGACCGGATCGAGGAGGAGAAAACAGACTGTTTTCGCAAGAAGACTTCAAAGCCTCCGATTCGTCGACACAAAAAAGATTTAGGGGTCAGATTTAGTACGCAGTAGATTGTGCAAAAACACGTCCGGGGGCTGTTTTTGCAGGGATGAAATTCGAAGGCCGAACGATGGCAAAAAGACCATTGTTGTGACCTTGCTCGACCTTGATTCCGGAATGCCAGAAATGATCATCGTAAAAAGCAGCTGTCTGTCGTCGAATAATTTGTTTACTCTGCACACGAGCCGCTTTTTATATGAAACGCCGCCTGTCGCGCAAAGTCTCGCTTTCATGTGACGTTTTTTGCGCGGGCGAAGTCTTTCCATCAATTAAAGGAATCATTTTTAAAAAGTGTTGAAGGAGCAAAAACGAAGAAGAAGTGTTGGGTTCGTATAAAAAGAAGACGCGGCTGACGTGTATTTCTACTAGACAAATGTTTTCCCCCGCAGTTAAAAGAAAGATAAATAAACACGTTTTTATTTGCACGAATATACAGAGTAAATAGAGAAGAAGTAGGGCTGATACATTGCCGAAATTGTGTCAAATTCCTTGAAATCACAGTTGCATGACACAAAAGATGCAGATTTTAATTGCTGCATCGTCTGACAAAATGCAAGATATAATCATTGGGGTAAGATTAGCGTTTAGGTTTTTAGAGAACATTTCTCATGTTTCTTTGGTCCGTGTATCGGTCAGCCTGAAAGATTCTATGCCCAGAGGAGAGGAAAAGAAATAATTTAAATGGACAGAAGGTTTCTATTTTCCTCCCCTGAAATACTCTCAAATTCAGAATGTAAGCAATGGGAACAATTTGAAAACAAATTATTTTCGGCAGCGCTCTGTTGGTATTTTTTTCTACTCTGTGAAATATCTTACCAGCTCTGGCACATTTCGTGATCGTCCATGATGGGCTTGTTTGGATTTCCCGGTTCTGAAAGGAAGAGAAAGATACTGTATGATAATGGTTATAGGCACGATTAATATGCAATAAAACGGAATATTGCGAGTATACAGTATATCTACTGCGTGGTATTTTGCACGCTATTATAATATTATGCATGTTGAACACATAAGACTAACTAGTATCCACTCAAATGTTTATCTGATTAGAGTAAGTACCATTTAAAAGGCTCAAGTTAGTGTTTACGTGTACTGCATGCACAAAAGCGACCTTCAAGGTTCAGTTTCTTCTTTCATCGCCAGACTAAATTACATTCTCGTTGACAATAGAGTCTGACGTCGTTGTTTTTGGACAATAGATGCAAAAGAAGAGAAGTGCGAACCTTGAACTTTGATTGGATTTTTGAAGCAGTGCTTTCACTCTCACCAGACTTTTGAATGACAGCAAGGAGGCAAAACTGGAAAGAAGAAGAAAAAGCTAATCCTATTTGTCAAAGTCAATTATTGCAAGTGGCTGGAAATGCACTCCTGCTCACAAGAAGTATAATATCAATAATATACATATGTAGTTAAAATTTGAACCAAAAAACGAAGCCTTCTCTCATATGACCTGAAGGATTAATGAGTCATTTTTGAATATATTTAAAGAAGGCTCTCAAATATCTTTATAAAAAAGAAAGAGTTCATTTTTTGCGCACGTCATCATGATCATGAATCTACTTCTTCTTCTTTATTTTCCATTTCCTTTTGATTACTCATTTCTTCCATCCTGTCAAAACACATGCAAAAAGTAAAACTTTACGAGGGAAATAAACAACTCGCTCGCGGCGGCGGCGAAATGCACTTGAGATGAGCAGGGAACGTGTGCAAAATGCGATGGGCCCGGTTGCGATAATCAAATCAAGATGTGGACGACTTTTAAGGAACCTGATCCGTCGTCTTTCTCATTTAGCTCACTTTGGCATGGCTCATGGAGCTTTAATCACCTACTAAACGCACCCCATTTTTATCGGGAACGACACGACGTGGGCCTCAAATTAATTCAAACAGGGCTGACGCTTTTAATTAGATCATGGGAATTGTTGACCATGTAGTCTAGGCATTTTTATGCAGACTGGCAACCCTGATGTCAGTTTGTTGGCCTCCCAAGGTCGCCTCATGCCATTGTTTGTCAACGAGCCACGAAATCGGGAATATTCAGATTAGTCATTAGCGTGTTTTCCACTTTCCAAAATTGAGTCAAGGATGACTCGTTTGAGATGCTAAAACAACTTCTGATGTTAGATGTAAAAAGTAGGCTAACTATTTATTGATCGCACTTGATGTTCTATAAAATATAAAGATATCCCAAGATTGTATCAAACTCCCTAATTCTTCTCATTTCTCCGCCCTAACCAAAGAATTCTACAATCAAATCTTGAAATCTCTTTCTTTTCCAGATTGACTCAATTTAACCCGTGATCCGTGTAATAAATGCAAATATCGTTTCATTCTTGCACAATGCCCGAAAGAGGAAGACATTAAACTGGTCAAAACAGAGACATTCACACGATATTTTATGCGCGAGCAAGCACAGACCTGACATTTGAACCCTCATAAAGCACTCGGCACCCGGAAGGAATAAAAACTCGGCCCCATAAATTTGAAATTGGTGCATTTTCAGCATCGTCTTTGTTTATGTAAATAGAGATCATAGTTTTGCAAGTGTCTGGTCCCAAAATATGACAACCTTTGTTGAATATTGTGTTATGATCATGCTTTCTTAGCATAGAGCTTCCTTTTATACTCGATAACGATCTCACTCTGCAAAAACTCAAATACACTTTTTGAGGGAGAGATGACTTTTGTTTTTGAGAGACAGAAACTAGAATTCTAGAAGGAAGTGTTTCGGAGTCGACGACCCAGAGTCTGAGCAAAACGGACAATATCAAGTGTAGAAAAGAGAGGATTAAAAGTATTTAAATGGCGTAAAGAGAGTCTTTGTCCTGCCTGGTGTTTTGAAAGTATTACAGAACGGTTTATCGCCCTCTCACATAATAAAACGCGTTGCCAAGCAAAGTAGAGAGCAAGTAGCTGTTCTGGGCCTGGCGATATTACACCTAGGTGACTTTTTAGGAGGCTGAACGACTTGTCTTTTTAGCACCAAATCGACACTTTCTCTTCCCCCAAAATGACACTTTTTAGCTAGAAAAACAGTCTTTTCGAATATATTTAGGCGCTGAATGAAGACCTTCTTGTTTCTCTTTTCAGATCGAAACGGCCGATTTTTGTGACACTCTAGATTGACACTTATGATGAAATGAGTGACGTGGTCAGTTGTTGGAGTGCCAGGCAATGTGTAAATAAGCGTAATTTACGCTCTCTAAATTACTGGGTCAGAGGTGTCAAAGTGATGGGTGTCCGATCTAATGGGACAGATAATTTGACTCTAGCTCAAACGGCCTTGCCATCATACTTCTATTTTCCGTAATAACATATTTTTTACATCTTAATTGTCAATTATATATTTATGGATCTCTTGGCTCTTCTTGCAAATCTACCCTTCACATTACAATGCTTACCTGTATAAAAGTTCTCAATGGCCTTCTTTTATGGAATGAACGTATTGTTTGGGAGATCGCTCTGCCATTCAGTATTGGACTTTTATGTTGTCCATTCACTCACATTTGTGATATGTCTTCCTCCAAACTTTTATGTTTGTTCACAATATGTTCAACACGAGTGTTTTATTTTTCCCCTCTTTGCTTAGCAGAACTCGAAGAAGCATGCAGGACTGACTTGGCAGCGCCCAACTTCTCTTAGTGTTTAAGGGGGTCTTGCAATTGCAGCTTTGACCGACTCACTGACTCTTCGTCTTCTTCTTCTCCCCCTTTGCCTCATGTATTACAACAAACTTTCTCTCCCCTTTTCGAAATTTCCCCTTACTTATTCCCCTTCTCCTCCCCTTTCGCCACCGCTTTCCCTTCGGAGAGTGTCCCCGGCTCTATCAGCCCAAAACGTTCTACATATGCAGCTGGCTATCTAGCGAGTGCATGATCGAGAGAGAGAGAGAGAGAGAGAGAGCTCAACGGCGGTAGCCAGCCTCACCTATCCTCATATCCAGAGATGGGTTTCCGAGCCATTCTTCGAAGAAAGCGTATTGGATTACCTAGCCTGGGCAGGGTGAAGAGTAGTCAGTCTCGGAGCAGGGCGGGCATAGGTGCTTATTGGGCACTACTAGCCGCTACTTTCTTGCGACAGGCTTAAGTGCAAGTGGGGACATACATAACGAGCGAAAATGAACACGGAGGAGAGGAGGAGTAGGAGGAAAGCTCTCTGTTCGGCTGGCCAATGTAAGAACTTGGATCATATCTGGATGTTTTATCCGCGGACGGTTGAATTATGCAATTTCCATATTTAATAGTTACAGCCGTTTATCACACTCTAAAAGGGCGTTTTTACGAACTTAATCATCTTTATCTGTAATAGTGACAATACCCAAAAACTCGGTCTAGAATATGGCTGCAGTTATCATATTTTGACCAACAACCATATCCATAAACATACACATACTTTATATAACCATCACTTGTAGATACTTAACGTTGGTACAGGTTATGAAAGCGTTATAAGATATGTACTGCACAAGTAAATTCTCTTCTGAGGTCTCTAGACTGTCCTCGGGTGATTGAGAGAAAGGAGTTGAGATTGAGAGAACGCGGCAACTGCCTTTAACTCTTCTTCCCCCCTCTCGAGAACCTGGGGAGCAATAACTGGCGAGCTAAATACCGCGAAAGACGATTTTCAAGGGGCGGTTAAACTGCACGAACAAACACAGCCGTAATTGCAAATAAGAGAGCGTAAAACAGGCAACACGTAGACACTTTTTGACTTGTATTCTATCTCCCTCCAAACGATCCCGAGCTGATCCTGTCGAGGAAACCGAGAACTCTGTCCTCAATCTTGACGATCTCGACATCGAAGACGACGGTGGCACCGGCGGGGATGACGCCTGGAACGCCCTCTTCACCGTAGCCGAGCCGGGCGGGGACGACGATGCGGCGCTGCTCATTAAGGCACGCCCCCTTCACGCCCTCGTCCCA
>LR140551.1:0-12533 GCA_900659605.1 Tisbe holothuriae | reverse complement strand
CTCCCTCCACGTCTTCCTCGTGTGCGACTAGGACGTCAGGCACGTCCTGTCTAGTTATCCGACCCATTCGTGCCCCACAAGACCCACAGAGTTTCAGCCGCGGTCAAGATGATCCCCTGGAAAGGTACGACTGCTTAATTACTTTGAATTATAATATGTTAACCAATTATTTACTTTAGTAATTTCCTTTACGATGATCATGATGATCTGCGGTTCTTGGGGCTCGTGTTTGATCAACAGACGGCGGCTTGGTACCTGCCTCCGGTTCGAAGGCTGTTTTGGCGAGGAGCCGAATTGTACCCTGTGGATCGAGGAGAAGTACAGACTCGGCTGCAAACACGTGCAGTGCCTCAGGTAAGAAACACTAAATCTATTAGTCTTTAACCTCTTATGTCCATTACGTTAAACGTCTCCTTTGGCTCTTAAGGAGTATTCATTTTATCCTGAAAGAAAAATGACCGTATTATATACTGCCTTTTCTTCCCATGTGGGAGCTCTCTAAAGCTTTTTAAATGAATTTTCTTCATTTCAGGTTGCCTTTTAACCCCGTTTTGGTACGGTCTGGGAAGCCTAAGCGGGTCCTTCTCCAACTGAATCAGGTTTATACCAATGAGGTATTCCTGGACCCCATCTTGACGGAGAAGTACGACCCGAGTGTCCATGGACCCCTGCGCTTGAACGATCGGCCACCGTCAACCCAGACAGCTCCACCGTGGGAGCCACCATCAGCGACTCCAACAACGCCACCGCCGGGTAGGCCAATCAGCGCTACTACAGACAACAAGGAGGAGTCTGCTGGCACGTCCTGGTCTGGAGGGGCATCCATAATATTGGCAGTCATTGTTTGTGTGACTGTCCTGCTTGCGTGTTGCATCCTCGCCGTGACCATGGTCTTAAAGGTGGAGATGGAGAAGCGACGGAAGGGCATGGTCAGCCTGTCTACAGTGACGACACCTGCATCCAGCCGATCACCGTCACCCTCAGCCGCAGACAACCCATCATCAAATGCCGCATTCTCTACTCCACCTCAGTCGACTGCAGGATCCCGCTGCGCATCGCCGTCATCTCGGACCCGCCTACGCGCGCCAGCTCGTAGTTCCCGTCCAACCACTGGCAGAGGCGACAAACTTGTTGGGGCTCTAGCTAAGGCTTGGCGTCGAGTATGGCCACCCCGGGGAAGCCCAACCACTGCATCTAGTTCCGCTGGACCACTCATCCCATCCCTCCTTCTCGCTTACGAGGTACATTATGACCAAGAGCCCTTCAAACTGCTCAGGGAGGAGTACTCTGCCGGCACTGGCTTCCAGCAGAAGCTCGTGCAGCGGATGAAGGAGGAGGAGGCCCTCTATGTGGCGCTCGCCTTCAAACAAGTCGACTACGCCGCAGCACACGCCCGCCAGAACATCGACGCTGCGGTTGAGGAGCGGATGAACACGGCTCTGCCAGAGTCGTTCAGCAGGGCTGATCTGGAGCTGGAGAACGATTTGTTAAGATCCGTGGCACTGTACCACCTGGACAAGTTGTTGGTCGACATCAAATCAAAGATCGTCTCCCAGGCTCGCATGAAGACCGATGGAGCGGAGCTGATGGTTCCGACTGCGCCAGATCCCCTTGCTGCCAGTGAGCAGGCTTGGGACGGCGAGGGCACGGTGACCGAGGCCGAGATCCATGTTGCAGACCCAGCTGCAAATGAGGAGTAAAGACATTACGGGGACGAACTTTTTCAAGTGTGCCTTTTTTTGGCAAATTAATACGTTATTGTGCTTTTCTTAAGCTTTGTGTTAAATGTGCAAATAACTCTGCAAATGTTATAACTGTTTAGCATTGGTAATAATGAAGACCAAATGCTATATCCCTCTTTTTACCAACGGAAGATTGTACTTGCGTTAAATATGTTAAAAGACCAATTTGTTTGTTTGTTTGCTATGGTCAAGAAAGATGGATATGTTCACGCAACCTCGAGGGGATGAAAACTGTTAAATGGCTACTTTTCATAACATATAATAATTGCTCGTGCGTTACTGTAAATATGATAATTTATGAGAGATGCGATATCCGCATTCATGGAGAGGAAGACTGAACACATTAAAACTGTTTAATACTGAACACATTAAAACTGTTTAATACTGAACACATTAAAACTGTTTAATACTGAACACATTAAAACTGTTAAATACTGAACACATTAAAACTGTATAATACTGAACACATTGAACGAATCGTAATACTGAACACATTGAACGAATCGTAATACTGAACACATTGAACGAACACATTGAACAAATTGTATAATTAATTTTGGGATATGCAAGAACTTAATTTTGGATTAATACTCGAAACACTGTACTTTTGATTCCACTGCTACTACTTACTGTTGCTGCTATTCCTGCCTTTGGTTTATGCTAATCCTGCTGCAGCTACTTATTTTACTTTACATTGTTTGAAATAAATGTTTCGTTTGCACTAATTTGTTTTTATTATGTTTATTAGTTTATTATTATGCATAGACTTAATCGATAATCATCACATAACTTCGCAGCATAATTTGGTTAATCTGTTATATTTTTTACAATACTTTTAAACATAAAATGTTGCTGTACACCAGCTACTCTAGTCGATGATCATAAAATCGCATTTTTGCTTCTTTTGTTTGTTAACAACCTGCCCGATCACTCTCTTCCTTGTGGCTGATGGTCCGGATGCAGGCGCGGCAGTCTCTGCATTGACCGATGACGAACTCGCTGCCGCAGCCGACGGTATTGCTGGACTCCTTGGTGCCAGTATAGAAGGACTTGGAGGCGAAGACATTGGGGAATTTGGCCTAGCCGCAGGCAATGAGCCTATAGGAAGTTGTGAAGCGGGCAAAGTTGTTGCCGCTGGAGCTGCTGCTGCCGTCGCCGCCAATGGCGCCTTGCTCGACGATACAGCGGACGCTCGAGAGCCTTTGTTTGAATGCATAGATTCAGTTGAGCATGTAGAGAGAATATCCGTATCTGCGTCCTCCTCTGCTTCTCCTTCACTCATACGCATATGTTCCTCTGTCTCATCGACTTGTGCAGGAAACTTCTCTGGCTCACCTACACCCTCCCCATCGACGTCATCACGGACGCCAAAGTCGTGCTTGTCGTCCTGACTACTAACACCCTGTCCTTCTTGGTCAGTCGGCCTCTTCTGTTCAGCCGCCCTCTTCACTGTCTTGATAGCTGCCGTTTGTGTGACAATTGGATTCTTCATCCGCTCGAGTAACTCTTCATCTGCTGCAATCGCATCCACTCCTGCTCCGGACAGATCAATGGCACTCCTAACGCCCTTGGAAAGGACCGCATAAGGCTTGGACAGGTGCTTAGGGTGCATATCTTCTGTGGCTACATTTTCGGCGGCAAATTTCTTGCTCATGTGCAAACTTGCAGGCGCTCGTACCTTACTTCTGACCGTTGGTTTCGTCTTTTCCTCCCTGGGCATCACCTTCTGGTCCTGGTATAGATCGTCAGTTCGTGATGGGTGATGATCCACAAGGGCCGTTTTAGAAGGATCAGATGTGGTCTCGGAGCTGCCGGAAAGAGACACAAAATTGGGCATGTTGCCCATGCTTGAGCGTGAATAGGCACTATTCCAGGACATTATAATGTTATTTTTGCAAGGACTTTTTCACTATAGGTTCAATAAGGGCTGGTAACACTGAGCTCAATTCCAAAAAAATCTTCTCTTCTTGATCATTATCTAACATATCCTGAACTATCTTTAATGATTTAAAATTACTATAAAACGTTTTGTACTTCCTCTTCTGTTTTAATAAAGTCAATGCCGATTTTCTTAATGGAATTTTTGAATTGCATATGTCAAAGAGTATCCTAGCTAAGATACCTCTCTCTGGTTCCTTGGACTTTTTAATCAGCTTTCTGACATTATTCCCACTGGCAATATTAACCAGAAATAGTCTATTTTCCTTCAGTTTCCTTCTCAACACTAACCGATTCATGCAACCCTTTTTATGGCTAAGTGCACTTGAAACGTAGCCAGTCCAATGCCTTGCTGCAAAGTCTTAGTAACTGGATTCACTATTTGTAGTTCAATATATTCCTCGCAATTGTTAATTTCAAAGCTGTCACAAAAACTTGGCATCCAATCTTGCATTGGATCTTGGGCCGTTGACCTTACAACGGGTAATACAGCAATCCAAGCATTTTCGAACGATGTTGCCCCATTTACATTTGTTTCATTTTGTACCAAATTGCAACCAATGGCAGCTAAAAAGTCGTTGTTAATTACACCCGTAATGTAAATCTGTCTCAAATAAATAACCCAGGTGCCAACTGACATGTACGGTACAGGGTTTCTAACTTTAATCTCGTTTCCGTCCCCTTGACAAAAAATAGTAAATGTTGTCATTAGATCTACTCTTTTTGTTCATCACCATCTCCGCTTCTTAAGTTAGATTCAGGCACCCACATATCAAACCTTTTTGGGTAGTGCAAAAAAGTTATATAAGCTTTTTTTACACCGTCAATTGTTCTTCTTTTCACAACAGTAGCTTCAAATTCGACTTCTTCGCGTGGTACAATTACCAGCTCCCAGCGGTAGTAGAATCTGGAAGAAGAGAGAGAGAGAGAGAGAGAGAGAGAGAGCATAAATTTTATGTCATTGTTAACTGTTGTTATTATTATACCTCTTTGATACCAAGACGCCATCAATGTCTGCAAGGAGATATTCGGTTGGGCTGACGTACGCATCGACTCTTGCCACTTTATAGTATCTGCCTCGCTGAAAGAAGAAGCTTCAACTGACTCTGCCTTGATATATTGCAACCCTTTTATGCAAGAATAGCCGTGTGGCAAACGGACGAACAAAGTCTCACGCGTTAGACGCATTTTATTCCCTACGTTTACACTACACATTCGGCACAAAACCTGTGCTGAAAAAAATAGGCGATAGGCAGGATAGATTCGCGCTGGCAAGCAGAGCATTTTTGCAGCGCTTGGTTTTGCTACAATATACACCAAGGTCAAACAGGCTGTTACTTGCTGAGTGCTGGCCGAGACTTTTAACAGTTAAACACTGCACAAAGCCACCAGTCGAGACAGACAATGCAAAATTGAAGGAAACTACCGTTAGCTGCTTTGCTCTTTGTTTGCTCTGTTTTAAATAAATGGTATCATTATTATAGCTATTTGGTACAATAAAATTGATATACTAAGTTAAGGCTTACCTGCGCATCGGTTGATTTAGCAAATCCGGCCTTGTTATACGTTGTCAAAACAATTGTTCCAACAAGCAGAGTTTCATTGTCGGAAAGGGCTGCTCTTTGTCTGGCCAGTTGAGATTGAAAATGAGGCTCCGAAAACCGTTTCAAATGATGAACTGCCAAGGCTCGTCTATACATAAAAATAGTTAGCAAATATGTATTTATTAACACATTTCCTACCTGATTTCCGGATCACTAATACCTCCTGGCAGCAGCTGACAAGGTGCTAAGTAACCCAATTTTTTTTGGGGCACACTATTGCATAATAGAATGGCCCTTTGAAGAACCCGACTGAAGTCTTGGCTTAATGAGCTCCGCAAAATTAAGTTAGCTTTTAATTTCACTAATTTCACTGCATTCTCTGCCACAGAGGCCTAAAATAAGAAAGAGTTATGAAATTAGCATGCAAGGGGTGTGGGGTTCGAATCCCGGGCACGCAATTGTGCGGCATGCTATGTAATGTACGAAAAATCTTACCTTATTGATGCCGTATTTGATTTTGAAATATATTCCTTGCTCCTTATAAAATGCCTTTAATGAAGTAAATTCTACTCCTGCATCACACTCCAATTTTCGACAGTGATCTCCAGCTTGTTGAAAAATATCTAGAAATGCTGCTTGCACTTGAGTTGGACTTTTGCTTTTTAATATTCTGCCAAAAATCTGGAGACTGAACACATCGGTTGCAATCAGAAAAGGAATTGTTTTGTCTCCTCCGGTGAAGAATCCTATGTCGGCTTGCCAAACCTATTGAAAGCTGATTAGTCAACCCAACCAAACAGTTTCTTGTAATTTGCTTGTAAGCTAGAATTCAAAGCTACAAAACAACTTACATGTTTTAGTTTGGTTGGGCATGATAATTTGCTAATTTGTATTATTCTTACCTCGAAGCTAGACGTGACCGAAAAATGTCTCCTTTCTGACCGTTCACCACTAGTATACATTTAGACATAAGTATATCATCTGGCATAAATATATTTTTTAGAAACTAACCGTTCATCGCGTATTATTTGTCTCAAGTACAAAGGGATATTACGTAGAACCCTTCTCAATCGACTCTCTGGAATATTTAGACCTTTATATAGCTTGAGGCACTTGCTAAAAGCGTGTATGCCTGTAAAGGCCCCTTGAAAGTCTGAGGACTGCCAAAGCCGCTCTAAATCGTCATCACTAATTTGATTTCTCTCGTTCTCCATTGGTGATCACTTAAATGACTTGTATAAACTAGCAAAAATATAAACAAAGGGCAAAAGAGTTTTCGGCAGCAGCACACCGCAGCAGCAGCATAACACCTGAAGCAAAAAAGGTACCGTAGTAATTGTCTACCTGTCTAACGGAGCTAGTTTTTGCAATCTTTTTCATTCTCTTTGCCACGAAAGTTTACTGTTACATCTGGCGGGCTCTTTTTGCTGCAAAATAGACGCCCAGACAGACAGCTATTCATACTCATGACGGTGTACTGTTAACATTTGCACCAATTCTCCTCGCCAATATAAACCGCTATAAAATAATGGCTCTACGTAGGCCATTCTTTTGCATCAATTTTGCACTGCGCAAGCTAGGCAAACCGTACTTCCAAAGCACACACGTTATATTGCTGCGTACAAACTCAGCGCACGCTGCTGTAGAGTCCGTTACTTATGAAACATATAAATTCAGATGTTCTCAACTATGCTCCGTAGTCAGTCAATATGACTTCAACAATAAAGGAGCCAGAAGTCTCCACAAAACTATTTGCTCAAGAAGGTTTCTTTAACAGGGCAGTATCCGATGGGCGCTACACCGAAAACTCGTTCATTAGGGGCCATAATCTGGTTCCTGATAGTCCGGACATTGCAACGTTCCGGTTCAAACCCTTGACTGGAGCAGGTTGTTACCGTGTAAACAACATTATCTGCAATGTTGATCTCAAACTCTTCGACGAAGATGGTATTTCGCCTCCACCGGATTTCGTCGTCCTTGCCGAAGGAAAGAAGCATTACTATACAAACAAGGTTTCAATAGCCGAGGTAATCTCGTACGGAAAAGTAGGCGGTTGTTTTTTGTGTCGGGCCAAAGCAAAAAAATTGGCCGGCCAAAAAAACAGCAGCTGATGTATGAAGCAAGTTAATAGTTATAGTAATGCTTTGGGACACTAGGGGGCGTTCGTGTTCAGAATAAAGTGCAGCCGGTTAACGGAATTGGTGAGTCACAAAAGCATATATATTTAAATTATTCATGGTGGATTGACCTTTGATTCTAGGACATTGTCTTTTTAACGACGTGCAGCTGAGCATCAACGACAACCGGTTAAATCCCGATTCGCAAGGCTATTTCATGAAGGCCATTTTAAAGCATCAACTTTCGACATCAATGAGTGCTCGAAACAGTCGCATGCAGGAGTGCGGCTATTACTCTGATGTGGCTGCATACCCTGGTCAAGGAGTGTTCTCGAATCAGCACAGATCACGTTACCTAAGGAACGGAAGATACTCAACACATGGTAAGGTAAAAAGTTATAAAAATTTATCATGCTTTTAAAAGAGACTTTCACTCTTATCTAGCGGTGCCCTACTCATTTCGTCTTGAAACAGATCTAAGCACCTCTACCATTCCGCTGCCCCCTGGCGTTTCACTGGAAATCGACTTAAAACCGACTCCCATGGCATTGCGAGTAAAGGTCTTGCCCAATGACCACAGGCAGTACAAGTTGGTCATAGATAAGATTACCCTTGATATTCAGACTTGTAAGCTGACAAGTTCTGTTTTTGCGTGAGTATTCACCGCCTTTAAATTTTTGTGATATTGTTGTTTAAAAGGACTTTCTTGATTTTCAGCGAGTTTCGGCAAAGAATTTCAAAGACCAAAAACTACGTCAACATACCATATCGCAAATCATACTTGAGAAGAGTTGTATTGAACCGGGGCACTTCCTACTACGAAATAACTGACATGTTTCCATCTGGTAACTACCCAGCCAAAATGACGGTATATTGATATAATTAGATTAAGTATCTTAATATAATCTGGGTTTTGTTTTAGATTGCTTTTGTCCGAAAGAGTGACTTCGAAGGTAGCTACGAGTACAGGTATAAAATATAGCCAGTGGATTTGGGAACCCTATATTTATAAATTTAATTATTCCACAGTCCCTTCATCTTTGCCAGAGCCTGGTCGACTCACAGAGAAACTCTCGGGGCCCCAATGTGCATCAAGGACAGAGACGGCACCTTAGTTGGCAGTTTAGACCCAGATGCCTGGGTTTATCTCGAGTCGATTAACCTGGATATTGAAGGAGCCCCGTGTGATTCTCTTAATAATGAGCAAACATTAACGGTAGGTCCAAGAATACATATATAGATAGACAATCTGCCTGCATGAATTTATTGAAGCCAATTTGAAGACACTATCTTTTTGAAGCAACTTTTTTGAAGATAATGGGCCCCTTTTTTCTGTTTTTGGCCTCATAATTTTGGCCATTTTTGTGAATGGCTGAGTGTTTTTGTTTATAAAAATGTTTACTTTTACAGGACTGCATGGGAGATTTTCGCAGAAATAATATGGCAGAAAACTGGGACAACAATGCATTGGGAAGTGGTAAGTTAGAACACAAACCTTCAAGCACATTGCCAGTGTTATTCCATTCAATAGTAATTCTTTGATTCCATTCAACAGTAATTCTTTGATTATTTATAAAAAAACAGCAGAGCGCAATATTTCAGTTTATGAATCACGCAACCTTTCATTTCAGCAAAAGCTCACGCAACCTTACATTTCAGCAGAAGCACTTGTTTATCAAAAGCTATCGCTCAACAATACAATTATTTCAATTTTAAAGATGTACAAATGTATTCCATATTTTGTCATGTACTTCTTTTTCAGGGATCACATATAGTATGTACTCGACAGGAGCTCATTACACAAAAATTTACGATTTGACAACTAATTTAAGAGCAAATACAAATGAACTGTCACCCCTGATACGAACAGGTGGGTAGTAAAATATAGGTTTGATTGATGCTAAAAGTATATTCCCCTGTAGGTGCTCACCGGCTGACCGTAAGATTTAGTGGCCAAATCCCTTGCCAACTTGTCATGCTCATCATGGAGGATTATGCCAGCACAGTGGGCATTCCAGATGTAGGCGACATTAAAATCAGCTTTATTAATTGACGGAATTTTACAGTACAACTAAACTAATTCATGATAATAAAAGAGCGTTGTGTCTTATGTTTTCCTAAATGCGACTTGTTCTAAATATGACAAGCACTTATTTCCGGTTATACAAGAAGTTCAGTTCAGTGACCCAATAATAACGCGACCGCTCCCTAGAGAGTTGCTGTTTATAAATTGGGGTGTCTGTTAGCTTTAAAAGGGTGGAAGTACATGTTTAAAACGCTCACTCCAGAATGTCTGATCATGAGAAACGCATCAAAGATCTAGAGGCCACTTTACAATGCCTCCAGAAGACCGTGTCCGATCTAATTGCCAGGGAGTCTAAGAAGGCCAGCAGCAGCAACATCAGCTCAGCCTCCTCCAGCCAGGAGACTTATGCCTACTCGGACCTGAGCAACATCATCCCAGACATGCCCATGGCCCGTGACAGAACAAAGGGGCAAGCATCCCCTTCTGGGACAGTCCTGCTGTGCCCCAAGAGCGGCTTCTTCACCACCATGCCAGAAATCACAAAGTACTCTGAATCTGACGAGGTTGTTGCCTGCGATCGTACCAGGAAGCTTGTAGCTGAAGCGACAGCAGTCCTTGACTCAACTCCTACCTTCGATGCGACTGGTAACGTCGACTGGAGTGGTACTCAGCTGGGCAACAACTACAACAACTACGATCAAAACATGTGGCATGGCAGCAACTACTATGGTCAGACAATGTGGAATCCAAGTGGATCTGCTACCCATCAGATGCAAGGAGACAACAACGCTGGACAACAATATCAACACCAGCAATAAAGTGAGTTCACAATTTGCCTATTCTGTTTTTAAACTCTTAGCTTGTCTTCTCAATAAGACATCAGAATATTGGGCAATATGTGCTTAACAAAGACTTTTCCCTCTTCCTTCTTCCAGCCCCTTGCGACCCAACGGAGAACGGCGACAACGATTAATGGACTCGATGAAAGATGGAGAGGGGGAATAAGACTGCATTTGTTTAACATAAATATCTTTTAGGACTACACATATTTTGAACAAAACAATTATTCTGGCGACATAGATAAATTAAACATAGTAAATTGCCATCAAATAAAACAATACAATAGTAATTATAAAACGGTGTATTTAATGGTTATAATTTACATATCCAAAAGCATAAGTCTCTAGCTCTTTTGAGTCAATATTGATATGTCGTCGCCCTAGTTCTTGCATTGTGAAGGCCATATGTGAGAAAGTTCTTATTGGTGTTAGACCTTTTGCTCTTTTCCGAGGCTGTAGAACTTTAATTGTTTCCTTGGTTTGGGCGATGTAAGATTCTATCTGACGTCTGTATACTGCAACATTTATGACATCTCCTGTCAAGGGACAAGAAAGTGTCAGCCCTTTACACTTGATAATTTCCCTCTGTTTAAAAGTTTCCTCCTCTAGTAAGATGGCGTAGCTCTTTAATCCCGTGCTAAAAAATGACTTAATTGTTGTTGTCGGAGAAAATTCACTTTTTAGCCACCCGGGGACCTCGCCGAAAAGACCTAACACTGGAAGGGAGGCGCTTTTTTCTATAGAGAAGAAGAAGGAATCACAGTCATGCATGTATAGCTTGATTGACGGTATAGAGAGCTTCATCATCAATTTATGTGACCTAATTCGACTGTAGCTGTAAACGTATGAGGCACAGACAATGTGTCTATTTCTGGCCGCTCGAGATTTCTTCTTTTTTACTTCCAAGAGGCAAGCTTTATCTTGTGATAACATTGATACACTCACTATTGTGTCGTGTTGTTTTCTTCGACAAAACAGAGTCTCAATTTCTGACTGTGTGTAGACTACTTGAAGCTGGGTCTTATGAGAAGCTTGCATCAACTTGCCATATAAGCTACAGATACCCAGTTTTACAAGATATCGCTTCCTCCGATTTTTAATCAGCTGACACGGTTCTATACATGCTTCGCCAGAAAAGTCCATGTAATTATTCACTTTAGTGCAATATTCTTCTGCGTCTGTTTCTGTTTCTGGAAGGCCAGAATGAATGATTTTGTCTCGGCAAAGTAGTCGAACCACTTTTCTGAAGATGGGGGCACTTTCATAATAAAAAGTGGCTCTGTAGAAACGTAAAAATGTGTACTTCTGTTGGTTTGCGTAGATTAGATCCTGGACTGTGCAAATGACATCAAACGCCCTTGCCTCGTCTGGATGAGCTGAAAGTAACATAAACGAATTAAGTATTCCTTTATGCACCTCCTAGATGGGGATTAATACAATGAAATATTTCAGAATTATTCTCTTCTGGGCAGAATTATTTTACAGAGGAGTAAAGGAATATTTTCTGAAATGTTCCTGCATTGTTGCCCGTCTTGGAGATGCCTTACATTAATATGTCTCACTTACTGCACTTTTTCCTTGATGGCGATATTGAGCATGCACTACATACCGGATACACTAACCCGTCGGGCAGCTCAAAGGGTAAAAAAGGCAATTTTATGTTGGGGCATAAGCACCTCACCCAGATAACCCCTTCAACTTTTCTCCCCTCAAAAGTTACGCAATCATCATAAAGCTGCAGACCTTGGTCCAGATCTTTTTCGCAGTAGTCAAAACTGTTTCCAATAGGATAACTATAATCAATCATGACCGCTGGGTAGTGGGAACTGTTGGCAAAAAGGCAGTTAAAGTTAATATCTCAAATAAACAAATAAACAATAACATTGTACCTGTAGTCAAGTGCCATGAACTTCTCATTGGGATAATCATTTGAATTCCAATAGAGTCGAAAGAGCTCGTTTCTTCCTGGAATTGAAGCACCACTTAGAGAATACTTCATTCGTCTTGGAAGTGGGCGATAGACTTCTTTAATGTAGTACTTTAATTCGGGGTCCGACTTGCGCATCTCTTTGTAATGGCACTCATGCATAACCCTGATAGTCACATCTGGATATCTCCGTTTAAAATTGTTCAATTTCTGAAGCCAGATATCATGCTGTTCCCCATGTGTTCGACCCATATGATTCATTGCGGATCGATCGCCAGCAATGGGGCACTCTGGGCTGTGAAAGAGAAGAAAAAAATCATACATGGAAACAGGGGGGGGGCAGGGCGGATACCACATGCAAAATTTTTTGCCCGCGCGGGTTTGTGGCATGTTTTGTCGC